>JALLOS010000213.1:0-15361 GCA_036939435.1 Stephanodiscus minutulus
ATTGGAGTTGGGACGCGCGGCCATGAGTTAGCGATAGAAATTAACCTACAAAAAAAGGGGATACCAATTGGTATGTTTTTTTTCAAGTTACAGAGAAACAGCCAAGTCTAAAGCGAAAAATAGGGAGTTTTCTACGTGGGAATAGGTAAAAATCAATACAGGAAAACATACAATTTCACTCATGGGACATAGTCGACCCCAAAAAAACGCTGACGTACCGTCGCTTAGCTCACCCAGTGAAGACTTGGAATTAGGAAATCTTGCACAGATGATGAGGTCGCGAGAAGTGAGTAGGCATGAGACTCAGATTGGCCGCGGCGTATTCATCCTACGCCTTTATCTACCCAGCAGCGCTCACTACGAAGCACATCGCATGCATCGGCGCACTTCCTCCTGGTCTTTCCAAAGTGGATGTGCAATGTGGAAGGAAAGATGATAGGACCACATGTCTACTTGGCCTGTGTCTTCAGAAATTCGCCGGGGTATTTCGCAATCGAAGACTTCCAAGGAGCAAGTTACCACCTCCGATACCGGACGACGCGAGAAGTCTACGTCTGCGAAGTTTGATATTCTTTATGCTGCGAATAGTCCTCGAATCGTTCTTCGCTGCATCGGCTCTCGCCTTAACGTCAATAATTTTCTTCGCGAAAGTCGAGAGTAAATTTGTCATCGCCAACGTGATTCGCTGGCTGGCATTATCATTATCGCTGAAAATGTGCAACCTTCAGTCGCGCATGGCATTGATGACATCGTTGACGAAAGATGATTGGTTTTGTTCAGGATCCTATCATGTTCTATTAGGAAACGACGCCAACATAACTCGTGACTCTTCCATACCTGTACAAATACGGCAAGTTCTCGGGGATGGTTCCTGTCTCTTCCAAGCTATCGCTGCTGGGATTTTATTTGACGAAGCGATACCAAACTTAAACGCCAGTCACGATCATAACGAGGATGAGCGTCTTGCTCCTACATCCAATTTTGAAGTGATTCGTTATTCATCATCACTGCGGGCCCTAGCTGTCGAGACGCTGAAAGATGGGATGGAAAATAATACTGCAGTGGTACTACAACATGATGAAACAACTTCGGTATCATTACTGGTCGACAAGACTGCAAATTTGTATGGGTTGACACCTAATGAATATCTGAAAGAAATGCGGCAAGAAAATGTGTGGGGGGGAGGTCTCGAAATTGTTGCCCTTGCCAATTATTTGAGGAGACAGATTGTTGTGTTTGAAACATCTCATGACCATTCAGACAAAAATGCAATCTATCTGAAAGAAATTGCGCGGTTTGGACCGCACACGATATCGAACCCCATCTACATTCTGTCAGCAAATCAAAGATTCCCGAAGGAGTTTGGCAACTCGAAAAACAATCATTTCTTGGTGGTGTTCCCATCACGGCCTCTTTAATGGGCGACCAATAGACCCTTTTGATCAGACGGAGACCGATGCGATCACAATGCTCAACTTTCTAACAACTGGGGTCTACCTACCTAGTACTGCTTGAAATGCGTGCCTCTCCTCGAAAAGTACTATAAAATTATGGCCACCACGCCATTGTTTGATTTATCTTGCTTGCTGTAGCAGTCACTTGAGACTCACTATCAGCCAAGCTTTTGCGAGCAACGTTGTGGATCACTTCTTTATACGGGACTGATAGATCCATGAACAAAGTTAGCGTGCATTGAATTCTTAACACTTAATGGCAATTAGGACAGCACTTACGAATTGCTTCCATGATGAGCTGCTTTTCTGAGTCGGTGGAACTCATTTTCTGGTTGCCGACTCGGCTTACGAGGGAAAGTAGCAATTCAAGACCTGCTAGCCTGCAGGCAGTGAAAAAATGTGAATACTTAGAATGACAACAAGCTCTGATATCCAAAGGATCACATAAAACATACCGAACCTTCCAAAATTTTTTATCATTCAACGTTTGGTTTGAGCACTCTAGGACGAATTTGATGGAATCAGTCCTTCTCAATATTTCCGATGGCATGTTAGCAACTAAGCTGGATGCTGCAAGCGCAGACATCTGTCTCACTACGCAGCAAAAAAATAGAAAAATGGCAATTGATCAGACGATGTTCCATTCAATGACAGGTGTGCAAGATTCTGTTGGCAATCAATGAACTTACCAGTCCATGCTGGCTGTTTGGTAGTGGACACAGCAAAGAATTTCAGCAGTCCAACTGGATCAGCGCATGATCCCTGGCTCGCATCAATCCCGATGCCATTGTACATGGCCGCCGCAAGAGACTCAAGTGCTCTTGCGATCAAAACAGGTGCATTGCTTGTTTGGAGTTCTGATATGAACGAAAAAAGGCTCGGTCCGACAAAACTATAAATAAAGCGTTGATGCTCAACTGTATCGTGGTAAGACGCCAAATCCTTCATCGGCTCCACAGATTTCAACAGCGCTGTTAGGCCACTCATTGCAGAAACTCTGTATGTCATTGCGCCCTCTATGGTATTATCCGACGCCACTTTCAGAGCCTGATCAAGAAGCACTCTGCAGAATCCACTGAAGATTACTGGTTGTGCTGACTTCTCTTCGGAGTTCATCTCAACATTTTCGCAATTGATTTGTTCCTCGTAACCTACATCATTATCTTCCTTCAAGTCCAACACTGCATCGTCCTCAGAGTCTATTAAATCAGTCACAACGGCTGTGTCAATTGTCTCTTCAGGACCCACTTCATCATTCACATCATCACATTTTTCATGTGAACGATTGAACCAGCTGTCTCCATGAAACAAATCATCCACGCAGTCCTTCCTCAAAAGCAGTGGCCAGAAGTTGTGAGATCCTTCGATAGGTGCTGTAGCCGACCATTTTCCTGCAATAAATGTTCCCGCTTTGACGACATCACTTTTTCCATCCCATATTCGTTTACGGGCGATGATTTTCACGCACTCATGTAAAAGATCGCTGCTTGCCCTTGCACGCTGCTTCAGGCGATCAATCTCCGGTCCAGAATGAGAGAGGTCGTCATTAGACGACCTGAATATTGGAGCCAAAATATTTGATTCTGCGAGATCGATTAAGACTGCACACCCCGCCTTTCTGTTGGCCCACGAAGTACTCTGCAAAGATGTAACAGTGGCCCTGGCGATGTGAGGGAGCAATTTCTCCTGAAGTAACACACCAAATACGCCATCGTGTTCAGAGTTGATAGCTGTGCCGCCTTCGTCCCAAACGTCTTTCCATAACGATGCAACTTTTGCGTCCGTATCATGTTTACCAAGGAATGCAACCGGTAAAACTTTCCTGACCCAAATATCCTTGGATCCGCCATCTGCGATATGATTTGACGCCCTGACAGCTATTGCCCGTATGGTTGCCGCCGCCGCCTTGCGAACTGAAGGGTCGTTGTTGCTTCCAGACGATTCACAGTATCGTTCGCATGCCTTTAGTGCGAGAGTTCTCACCGCAGGTCCTGGAGCCAACGTGGCCAATGAGCCAAGTGCATGCGTCATCTTATCCTTTGCAGTGACTCCTCGCTCGCGTTCTGATGCAAAATAAATGGCTCGCAAAAGCCGGACTGTCGGATTCGACATTGTCGAGCCAGGAAAGGAAAAAGCTGCAGGGCATTTACCACACAGGCTGTTTACAGCATCGGCTGTGGCGGCACGTGTAGCGAAACCCGCACCTTTTCTTAAAGACGAATCAAGCTCTGGTATCAATTTCTTTTGAGAAGCTAAATCAACAAACTGGACCATCTCAAGGCATTTGTTTAGCGCCTGGGCTATTGGACCACTCAACGCCAGATTGATTCTAAGCCTTTCTAATTGATCATAGGATGTCCCTTGAGAGTTTGCATCATTGCCTGCCGCTCGCACCTGAAGATAATTTAGAGCAGCTGGCTCAAGGCCAGACATGGCCATCAATAAAGAGCCAATAAGTTCTGCCAGCACAGGTTGGAGAGTAGAAGGAGCTGCGATGTCGACGATCCCTAGAAGGCAAGAGACACAAATCCCAGTAGCTTCTGCACAGGGCTGATTTAATCCATACTTCACCAACCATCCCAAAGAAACAGTTGCTGCATATTCAGCTGACATTAGACTTCGCTTCTCACGTTCTTTGCGTTGTGCATTGCTTAGATAGATATCGCTCTCTTGCGATATATCACTCGCTTTGGGATCGCAGAGTCTGATTGTTAATGCGCGCAGGCCCCGTCCAAGTGCATCACCTCGTTCTCGGACAGATGTTCGAACGTCATCGAGCCTGCCATAATGGAAAAATCAGCTCGATCGTGGAAAACATGTTACCAAAAAAAAACAGGTAAACTCACGCTCTCATTGTGATCTTCCACAATCGAAGTAGACGAATGGAAGCAGTTACCTTCGTTGCGAATCCTTCATCCTCTAATTCTATTCCTCCATCACCAAGATCCTTCCAGCTTCGACCGACAATTACATCGGCCAGCGCCCCACACGCCCCCACCCTAGCACGCCACAACTTCGAACCAGCATCCTGGATAAGGATATCAATGGTCGGCAACAAATTTTGTGTCACAAGAGCGCGACTCTCACTGCCGCCGCCAGTCAACGCAAGCCATAAACTATTCATCTGGTCCCTTGTCTGTTTGTTGGGGTCGTTACACGCTCTAAGCAGTTTCGGAATAAGCTTACCTAAATGAGACCGCAACGAAAGACGAATTTCCTCCACGCTGGCACCCTCCGCTTTGCCAAGCAAAGCTTTGGCACTGTAGCGATCCCGCATATCAGGCAGAAGCCACATAGGATGATTTGTTGAGAGTATCATCAAGGAGTAGAGCACATCAACCTGGCCTAAGCTTAAAGCAGCACTCGCCATTTCCCGGTACGCTCCAAGTGTTGCCTCAGACATTCCAGCGGCCCCGCCAACTTCTAGGGTATCGTGACCGTTGGTACCGTTGTTGCCCTCGGATTCGTTTCGTCGCTGAGATGCTTGTGTTTCTGTCTCTTGCATTAGTGATCCGCCATAGTTGGTGGTTTGCCCAAATGCTTTCAGTAAAGAATCATTCAATGATTCGATTTGACTTTGTTGGACACCGTTGACATCGATTGAAGATTTCATTTCCGCAGCCAGACCGCGGCAAGCACCTAGACCCCTGCAACAACTTTCCCTTGAAAGATGTTTGCTTTTTGGGTCTGCAAGTAGCTTGATGAATATCTCTTGAAACAAAGACAGATACTTCCAAACCTCTCGAACGAATGCCCTTCGAATGAAGGAAGAGTCAAAGTTTGCCATTCGCGATGCATGGCCGACGACGGCGAGTGCACACGACGCACATGCGTTTCGTTTCATGGGGTTTGTGCTAAGGGCCTCTCTTCGGAATAGGGTATAGAGAACATGTTGATGCGGAGGGAGTCCGAATGCGTACGATTCGTCATACGCCCCTTCTTTCCATTCTGAGACTCCAGAGCTCCATTCTCCTGCTCCTAACGCGTCCGCGTATTTCACGAGAGCTTCGCCAACAAAAAGGGCCAATTCATCATCTTTCCCGTAGACAGCCGATCCCAATACACCGAATAACCCCTCAGTGCACAGAAGACGTGCTGGACCAAGGTCAATCATACTGTTCTCTTTTGCACTTGAGGACGATTTTGTAAACCCAGCTCCGGACGTAGATGCCGCAAGGAGTAAACCAGCTGCTTGAATCAGGACAGAGACCCGGGTAGAATCTGCGTGAACAGTTCATCGACTCGATTGCGACTGCCATGGCATCAAACAATCGACGATTCAAAATCGGCGCATCTCGATCGTTGTAAGAAAACGCAATCACAACGCCTTTTGAGCATGCGTTTGCGATTGCTACATCTGAGTGACCGACTCCTTTGCCGAGCAGCGAAACGATTCCGCAGCAATGCTCCCAACAATCAGAAGTAACTGGACATTCTTCGTCATTTCTTTCCTCCGCCATCGCAAGACGAAACGCGCGGACGCAGGATGAACCTAAGAAAGCCGATCCATGCACCTCTCCTCCAACAAAGCTACTCTCATACATGGCTTTGAGTTTGACATGGCAGCTTTTGGCAACACTTGCCAACCCACTTCGTTCGATCCATGTAGAGATCGAAAGGGAATCGGTTGAAGGGTCATTCCACAGTGAATGATCTTCAAAAAGGTGACCCATTGATTCACCAAGGTATCGCTGCAACGTAGCCGGTGAAAACAATCACGAGTAAGAAAAACGCAAACAGCGCAAGATAAAGCTGAGAAAACAAACCAAACCCACCCGTGTCTTTGAGGAATTCGACGTAAGAGCCTGATTTGCAATATCGCTGTAACTGAACTGTCGCTCGGCGACCCCATCCCGTCCCGCCACGACCAACCTGGCATCCTTTGAGGTCAAAGTGCAACTTGCTAGAGCGACTGCACATTCGTCAATTAGATCGGTTTCATCTCTAGAGAGCGGGCGGCCCTCATAAAATGCCAACGTCCTGAGGATCACGGCCACGAATTCCTTGAGTGCCGACCCGTCATCCTTGTCTGCGTAAAAATTCACCTCGCTGAAAAGTGACTGAAGCAAGAATCTGATAGTAACTGCCTTGGCAATGACGGGAAAATTCGAATACTTCGGCCAATTATCCATCGGCGAAGATCCAACTATGACGCCCATCAGCACGCTGAATGCCACCCGGACCGTCGTATCGCCTCCTCCATCCAACTCGGCATCCGGCGAGTTCTCTAGACTCAAGATATTGTCCTCCCCCATCGTCTTATCGACCCCGAGAGCTTGCTTGGCGATCGCGACGACGGTCGCGTCGTCATCGCCGGACATGAAGCAAAGCAGATGAAATGCGCTCGTGTCGTCCAGGCGGAGTAGGAGCTCGCTCGACCACCTGGCCGATGCGAGACGAGAGGATTTCGGCTGATTCCGCCGGGCCGCCCTCCAGAGAAGGGGGAGGAGCGACCTGGAAAGGGCAGTGCCGACGACGACGTCGCGCCGTTTCGGCTTCACCTCAACCTCCCGGTCGACCGCCCAGGGATTATCGACCGCGGCGACCGACGGTGCGGATTCCAGCAGCAGCAGGGCCCTCTCCTTCTCGGCTAGGAATTTCACGACCCGAACCTTGGCGGCGAGCAACGCGTCCAACGCCGAGGTCGCGCGAGGGCGGAGCATTTCCACCTCATTCGAAGAGCACCCGAAGAGAAGCGCGGCCGTCGACGTCGCCCTCAGCGGGGGGGGGGCAGGACCACCACCGGAGGAAGGACGACGCCCCCCGTTGTCGTTGTTGTCGGGGTAATCGCCACCGCCGCAATCGAAAAGCGCGTATCCGTCGTCGAGCGCGAAGAAAGACCTCGACAGGGTGCACAATACGCCGTAGCACCTGTCGCGTATGTTGACCTGAATGCCGCTCGCCGAAGACGCCGATTCCCCCGTCGACGTCGGTGCGAGGACCGCACACGCCCGCCTCGCGCAACTCGCGAGTAGTGACCTAATGCGCTCCAACGACGGCGACGGCGACGCGTCGTTGGTAACGTCGTCTTCATCCGATCCTCCTCCTCCGGACGACGATGATCGTCGGGCCCTGGCGTCGTAAAAGAGGGACAGCCGCACGGACAGCGCGCCGAGGAGGGACGCGGCTGAATCGAGGGCCTGCGACGCCGACGATCCAGGACGGTGGAGGTCTCCCACGACCGCCAGGGCCAGGGTGCCGATCGACACCGCCGCGACGTCGTCGTACGACCCGTCGTCAAGCTCCGCGCCGCCGTGCGATCCCGACACGCGGAATATCCTCGGGTCGTCGTCGAGCATCTTCGCCACGAATTTCAAAGCGTGCGATGCCGTTTGTTCGGACGTTCTCGTCCTCGCGCACGAGAGAAGCGCCCTGCGAGACGCGGCGGGATCGCCAACGTCGACGGCGGCATCGACGTCGGAGGCGCGTGCGCGGTACGTCAGGCCGAGGCGAGACCGGAGTATCCCCCCGGCGGTATCACTGTTACCGTACAGCGACGACAACGCCCGTTCGATCCCCATGGACGACGCCCCCCCGATGGCGAAGGTCAGGAGCGTCTGGGCCAGCGCGACCGAGTTGCCGAGGAGGGCGTCGATCGCGAAAATCGCGCCGCCGGCGGCCCCCGGCGCGTCCCCAACCCCCCCGGCGCCGCCGCCGCCGTCCCGCGCCGTCGGCCGCCGGGGCACGTCCTTCCCGCGATGCGCGTCCATGTGCGCGCGCAGGTAAGAATCAGCCTTGCGGCGCACGTCGGGATCGGAGTCGCCGCACAGCAGCACCATCAGCGCCACCGTGCGCGACGAGCCCACGCCGTCGTCGTCGTCGTAACGGTCCGACGAAGACGACGACGACCCGCCTCCTCCCCCGACGGAGGGGGGGGCATCACCCCCCCCCCCGGCGACGAGCGCCGCGCGGCCGTCCGTCCCGTCGTCCCCCCCCCCCGTCGTCGTCGTCGCCGTCGCGATCCGCCCCCCCGTCCTCTCCGGCAGGAACAGCGCGTGCGCGCGACACGGCGCGATGAGGTCGAGCAATCGCAGCTTCAGCCGCCTCAGCGCCGCGTTGGAAGCGTGTTCCCCCCCCCAATTGCCACCGCCGCCGACGACTCCCCCCCCCCCCGCCGCCCCCCCCTCCGACGCGGCGCCCCCGACCAGTCGGACGTGCGACGCCTCGGACAGCCCGCCGGGTACGAGGGACGAACGGGGGGGGGCGGGGGAGTACAGGAACGCGTCGGCGAGCAGGTCGAACAGGGCCGCGGACGCGATCGGGTCGGAACACAGGAGGAGCCTCGCCCCCCGGATGGATGGAGCGATCACCGCGTCGCCGTCGGGCGGCGGGCGGGTCGACGACGACGATGACGACGACGACGACGACGACGACGATGATGACGACGACGACAACGACGACGACGACAACGACGACGACGGCAATGACGACGACAACAATGACGATGACGACGACTATGACGACAACGACGACGACGACGATGAAGACGATGACAACGATGACAACGATGACGATGATGACGGCGATGACGACGATGACGATGATGACGACGATGACGATGATGACGATGATGACAACGATGACGACGATGACGACGATGTCAACGATGACGACGACGATGACGACAACAATGACAACGACGACGACAACGACGACAACGACGACGATGATGACAACAACGACGACGACGACAATGACGACGACAACGACGATGACAACGACGATGACGACGATGAAGGACCGCTGTCACGATCCTTGATCCCGCGGAGAAGGAGGGATGGTGTCGTCATCCCCCCTTGCAATCCAGCAGGTGCATTGCCATCGTCCGCCTCCGGACAGCCCGCCACCTCCCTTGACGATCCTGCAGTGGGTCCATGACGATCGACGATCGACGGCGACGGGGGGCGGGAGCGGACCCCCCTCTTGGAAGCGCGACGGGGGGGCATCTCTACGTCGTCGTCCCCCACCTGGCCACAATCCCAGCGCTCAAAGAGCCAAGGGTAAATGCGACTGTTGCTCATGACCCACGTGCCTAGATGCCCATGCGCAGATACCTGCAGAAGGGTGTTGGCATTAGTATTTGCGTGGGAAAAGGAGTCTCCCCCAGAGACTGATCACGGGGGAAGAATGTTTTGTTGGCGGAGGTAGAAAAATACCATGATTTAATTTTTTATGGGTTTACACGCTAGTGCGTCCCCAGGAGGGCAAAAAAAAATTGGCCAAAGTTACGGCACTCCCCAGGGGAGGCGGCATGCCCTAACGTCGGCCTTTTTATTGATTCCCATGCACAGCAAGGGATCTTGTGTGTAAACGGGAGGGGAGGGTGGAGCACCATTGTGAGGGGGGAGAAGGTAGATTGGAGATGCGCGTTCAGACCAAAAACGTGATGGATGAAGTGGAACTTTGGACCATTTATTTTTTCAATTCCGAAAAACATGGTGGGATACCTGACTTGTGGACCCCCTACATGCGGATGCGGCGGTACGACGCGTGGCGCATCGCCCGATGGAGCACATCCAGGGCTTCACTCGGTGCCACTGGATGTTACCATCGGGTAAGTGACTGCACGGTATTGCCCCGGCGGCCGCCATGTTCGACTAATTTGTTGGAACAACGCAAGACACTAACATAACACAACTATTAGCTAGCAACTACGGTACATTTTGATTGCTAGAGTTAGGGGGTCCAGCAGGTGAGTTTCCCGCCAATATTTTTGAGCCCGGGAAAAAAATAATAATATCAGAAAAAGCAAACAACAACAAAAAACAAGCTGAAACAAGCGAACCACGGACTGACGGGGGGGAGCACTTTTGACCATGACCTTTTCCCCCTCCCCTCCCCCCTCCCCCTTGATCAAACAATATCATTCCCTTCACAAGGAAATCAGTATATTTCTTGACGCTGCCTAACGCACGCGGGGTGCGATGCGGTAGCGTTGGCGAAATTGGCGTAATTTTTGCCCCCGTGGTTTTCGTGAGTGACAAAAATGCTTATGGACCGTAGTTGCCCCCCTTTTTATCGCCACCGGCAGACGAAGCCATTGCCGCCCTGCCCGCCGCCACGGCAAGCCATCGTCACCGCCAGCCACCATCGCAGCAACGGAGACAATCGAGGGCCTCTGCCGCACGCTTCTGACCTCTGATCTTCTGCCGGGGAGGAGGGGGAGGGGCTGATGACAACAACGATTTGACCCTGTTGTCCACCTTGACACAATTGTCTTCGGCTGCAGTGGCGGCCGAAGATGATCAAACGCAGCGGCCGCGGTGGCGACGACGATCCCATTGACGGCAGCAAATCGAATCAACAATCAACAAACGACGGGATGTGGAGGGGCGGGGGGGGCTATTGGGAGATGACACAATGAGGGACGAGGACATGCACACAACAATCAACAATCAAATAGATCACGCGGGGGGGGTGGGGTAGTAGGCGACGACGACGACGATGACGAGGACCATGACGGCCAAGACGAAGACGACGACAACGACGACGATTGCGGATGTGGTGGGCGGGATGGCCACCACCGGATGAGGAAGGGGAGAGGACACAACGACAGAACAAATACAACAATGAAATAGATCACAGAAGAGGGGGGGGGAAGACGGTGGTGACGGCAGTGACGATGACGACGGCGACAACGACGACGATGAAGCCACGGAGCAACCGTGGTTGTGGTGGTGGCGAGTGGCGAGCAGCGGCAACGGCAACGGCAGTGGCAGTGGTAATGATAGGATGCTTCGGTAACATTACAAGGCACCCCCTTTTAATTCCTACGTAGCCTCAGTATGTGTGTGCTCGTAGTTTTTTGTTCCCGCCACTTTGCAGGTAGCCCCCCCCAGATCATGGTGTTAGGGGGTCCAGCCCAAGTCTTCCCGCTAATATTTTTTTTCGGGTGGGAGACCTAATTTTTCGATGCACCAAAACCCCAAAAAAAACAGACAGACGCCGAACAAAGAGAGGCCGATTTTTTTGACACAACGAAAAAATAGAGTCCCGTTTTTCGCCAAGATGATAATCGCCCCCCCCCATCGTCGCGATTTTATGATTGATCTCCAGAAGTGATGGTCGATCAATTGTAAAATCGGCGACCATCAGTGCACGTACTATTTAATTGTACGTGCACTGACGATCGCCGTTTTGTTCTTTTTTTTTGTAGCCACTGCGCTCGGGCGCAATAAATTACTTAACAATGCGTACTTTATTTAGAACCCACCATTCGATGTGCCAAATTGAGTCCTTTAAAGACGCCAAATGGCACGTCAAAGGGGGGGAATGCGTGTGGAGTTGCCCTTCGTGGCTAGCATGCACACGGGGGGTGACATTGTCACTTTTTAGTGCACACTCTAGCCACAAAGGTTTTATTGCTTCTCCCCAAAGTCAATGCATGCGCCGACTCCCCAAACACAGAAGAGAGGAGGGGGAGAGGACGCAGCATGATGTTACCATCTGATCCTGCATCCCCCCCCCTCTCAGCGCTTTATTCATCCCCAGCGCTGAGACTACCCCCAGCGCTGAGCCTACCCTCAGCAATGAGATATCCCCCAGCGCTGAGAAATCCTCCACCCCCATCACTGAGACACCCACCAGCACCAGCGCTGAGACATTCTCCTCCAGCGCTGAGCCATCCCTCAGCGCTGAGCCATCCCCCAGTGCTGAGAATATCCCCAGCGCTGAAACATTCTCCTCTAGCGCTGAGCCATCCCCCAGCGCTGAGAAATCCTACACCCCCAGTGCTGAACCATCCCCCAGCGCTGAGCCATCCTCCAGCGCTGAAAGTACCCCCAGCGCTGCTGAGCTATCCTCCAGCGCTGAGCTATCCCTCAGCGCCGAGCCATCCCCCAGCGCTGAGAATACCCCCAGCGCTGAGACATTCTCCTCCAGCGCTGAGCCATCCCTCAGCACTGAGCCTGGTGACAATCAATCTGAGGTGAAAAAAGGTTTATTCCACAGCCGCCACGATGTAGTAGGATAGGTATTGGACGCAAGAGCAAGCAGTCCAAATACAACTACCGAGCTGTGTGGGCATCACTTAATGACCCTCATGCTCACCACTTTCAAATATACTCTGCTGCAGTGTTCTCAAACGTCAGTGCTGTCAATGTAACCCCTCCAGCAATCAGTCCTACGAAGGAGGAGGTAAAAGAGGAGCATGATATGTTGCACACTATCGCAACAGGTTTCGAGCGCAAGTTGGAATCATCCAACAACAAAAATTGAGACGTTGGCATCCAAGTCTAAATCACTTGCCAATTCCCTCAAGGCAGAGAAGTTGAAATCAAGATCTGCGATGGAGCACGTGTTACTTCTCACGACAACTCAGACGGAGGAACTTTTTGCCACCATTCACGCGAGATTCACGCAATTGAAGACCGAGCATGATATTGCAATCCAAAAATCACAGCGCATCAGTGACAATGAACTAGTCTCTAATCAGAAATCTATCAAGCGTCTAATCAGGTCACACGATAAACAGATGAAGCAATTGAATGAAGATTATACGGTTGCCCTTGCGGAAATGGAGAAAGCACACAACCAGAAGATTGTAAGTTTACAATGTGTTTTGCTCGATGACTCCAATTCTCATTACTGTTCATTTGCAATGCAGGTACAGAAACAGCAGAAGAAGGATGCATGCATCAAAAGTTTGCATACAAAACAGGACGGTTTACGCACGAAGCTATGTGCTTTGCAAGATTCTCTTGATGCAATGAATGGGCGTCTTCATGATGAGAAATCAAAACGTCGCAAGGTGATGTTTGATGAGGAGTTGAAATGCAAAAAGTTGAAAAACGAAATACAAGACCTCAATGATTGGATATTCAAGCTTGACGAGGAGAGGAAGGTTGCCGAGGCAAACGAGAAAGTAGTCAGAGAGAAATACTATGACACAGTAAGAGATGCTCAGTACCGTCTTCATAGGTGGCATCAGGAGCGCCAGAAACGTCGTGACGCAGAAAATAAGATGGCTGAGCTGGATAAACATGCTAAGAAGCAATATGAGATGTACGCTCATTTGCTGGAGGACTTCAATGAAATCACATCAGATCCCAAGCGTTCAATGCAGAAAGAGTGTGATGACGAGGAGGCAGCTCGGAATCATGGTGGAGGGCGACGATGGCCCCCATGGGTAGTTCAGCTCATATGTGAGCTTCTCGTAACAGGCACCCCACCAAGTGCTATCCCACAAATCATCCAGACATTCTGTGAGACATTGCTTCAGGAGAAGCCAAAGGAGTTACCTTCAGTCAACTGGGAATGCCATGTTATCATGGAGGTCATTGGCGAAACAATAGTGGCAATCAAGTTGGCACGCGCACTGAAATGGGATCAGTTGTGGTACGATGGCACCACCCGACGACAGATTCCTTTCAGAGCTTTGATCATTGGCATGCTTGCAGGCGATAACAATATGATTGATCCTGTTGTTGTGTCATCCTGTATTTTCATGGAAAACGAAACATCGGAGACGCAAGCCGAAGGTATAGTTGATAAGGTGAGAGTAATGTTTTGCTATGGACAATGGCTTGTTGCTAGTGAGTAATGGATATTAACGTCTCGCTCAGATTAATTATCTGAAGCACAGGTTAATTCGATTGAAAGAGGTCATGAATGAGTTTTTCCCAGAGCTTGTACATCTTGTTCCATGTGAGACCAACATTGATATCAACAAGCTCGGAGATGGTGGGCAAATTACCTCAGATACATGCAACGGTGCTCAGAACATGCAACGGTGCTCAGAAGATACGACGAATCCTAACGGAGATGATTGTTGGCTCCTACGATTATGATTGCATGAATCACCTACGCAATGTGTGGTTTTGGGGTATGGAGAAGAAGCTTACTGTGTCTCTCAACATGAGAAGAAGGCAACATACAAATATCTATCAAAATCCTCAAACATGCCTTGTCTCAAAATGGATGACAATATTCGATCAAAGATCTTGCAGATCATCTGAAGTGGATTATCAAAGAAGAGAGGAAACGACACATTGTTATTCCCAGTGAGCCACCAGTGAATGTTCCAAAAAGAATGGATCTACCAGTGTTGGGTACTGAGATAGATGACATTGCTGATTTAGATAAAAAGTACCTGGCAAATGANCTCTTCATGGCGTGACCTATCATCTCGACGAGTTTGTCGTGTATCGAACCCCGCAGGGAGTCGACGACCTTCTCGTCGCCTTCGCGATCCCGCGACGATCTTCGCATGGCTTCGTCGTCGCCGTCGTCGTCGTCGTCGTCGTCGCCGTCGTCGACGGCCATCGACTCGACGCCGTCCGCGACCCCGTCGACGGCGGCGGACGAGTGCGGCGACGACGACGACGACGACGACGGCGCCTTGCGCTTGTGGACGCCGTTGCCATTGCCATCGCGACGGATGATGATGCGCCCGCTGTTCTCCCTCCTCCTCTCGTCGTCGTTTTTTCCGACGCGGCGGAGCAGCCGGGGCAGGAGCAGGCCCAGGACGCGCTCGAGGGACGGACCCGGTTCGGTCATGGCGAGGCGGTGGGAAACGCGATTCAGGGACGTGAGTTCCGCGCGGAGTTCCGGTATCGTCGGTGTCGTCGGTGCCGGCGGCGGAGGAGGAGGCGACGACGACGACGACGACGACGCGGGTGGCATCGGAACGTCGGTCATCCTCCTCTACTCTCGTTTCGTTTTGTTTCTTTTCGTTTCGTTTCGTTCGTGTTTGATTGGGTTGCGGGTCGGGACGATAATCGACGACAAACAACGCCTCTTTTTTTTCTCTTCTTTTTTCTTTGTGTTTCGCTATCGTACATAGTGCCCGCCTCCCGCCGAAAAAGTCACTCATTGGAGTTGAGGGAAATTGGTCCCATTTTTAGATGAATAGTAGTTAGTTGCGCGCGCGCCAGTTATTGTTTCTTACTTTCATGTGCGAAAAACAT
>JALLOS010000214.1:0-15289 GCA_036939435.1 Stephanodiscus minutulus
TTACCATTCCAGCGCTGTGCCAGGGATGCCCCTCCCAATTCGCAGAGTACCTTGCATATTGCCGCAGCCTGAAGTTTGATGCGAAGCCGAATATTGCATACCTGCGGGGGATGTTCCGTGATTTGTTTCGGAGCCATGGATACACCAATAATAATTCTCCTTTGGATTGGGATTGGAATAGGGTCGAGGGAGGGGCTGGGAGTGGGGGAGTCGTCCAGGGAGATATGTGATATGGTGAAGTAGGAGGTTTAATGCCTCAACCCCGGTCGGAAAAATTATAAGCGGGTCTTAGGCTTGAGGAAAGATTTGTACGTGCAATAATTGGTGGATGTGTTTTTTGGGGGGTTGATGGCGGACATGATCACGGAGGATGGGTATTATTAGCTGTGGTCCTCGGCGAATTTTTGGCATGTGCCGGTAGGTACTCAAGGCGGATTCATATCTGCATAATAATTGGGCTCGCAAAGAGGAAGTCGGCGTGCACATCCCGGGCTCGCAAGAAGGTGAGGGAATAATGATAGAATAATGATATTACTAATATATTATTGTGCTATTTCAATACGAGTATGAATGTAGACTTCTGCTAGACCCCCTCCTCCTCGTCATCATCTGACGTGTCATCACTGTCCTCCACCCTCCGGCGGCAGCAGCATTCGACGAGGTCGTTGCCGTCGTCCCCGCCGATCACGTTAGTCGCTCACCTTGCGCTTGACAGCTCGTGGCTTGGCCGGGTCCACGACATCGTGAAAGTTCGGCATTCCTTCGGGAATAGAATCACGAAAAATCGCGCCAGAAAGTGGAAGACTTCCGTCTTCCTCGTGTACGATAAATCGTAAACCAACCCGGAATGGTCCGGCGGTCATGCACCCGCCATTACCGGCTCTACTCTGGAGAAGAGTAATCTTCTCGTCACTCGACTCGAGTGATTGCACGTGGAGGTGAAGCTCTTTCTCCAAGTGATCGGCAATATATGGATTTGCCGAAAAGAAGACTTGGGAACCTTGGTGAACACTTATGGCTCTGCGTTCGTCCGCCAGAAGTCCCCTCCAGCAGGCAACTTCATGTTTGAAATCAAGAAGGACAATCTTGAATTTCCGATACCCACTCTTTTTCTTTCCGCCGACAAGAGATCCATTGCAGCACTCTTGATTGAAACTCACCTTCGAAGCTTCGGAGTGAACGACAACACTGATGGTTACCTTCCTTTCGGGATACACCTTTGAGATCCCGCGGAATTCTGCATCAAATGCAGCCTTCCCAGCGATATATGCGGCGTTCTTTTCGACAGTAGTTGGAAAAGGATAGAGAATCCGGTCGGGACGGAGAGCTAAGCAAGATGGTTGGAGTGGTTGGAGTTCGCGGTTACAACGCTTTTCTTCCTCCGTTCGAGACGGAGGATTTGGCCTGCCCGTACGAATCACACAATTAGCACAGATACGTCCTTTCAGTGCGACTTTGATTCGATCCGGACACTCCTCGCAAAAAAAAGGCATTCTTCGACTCGATTGTCCTCGTGGGAGTCGATGGACAAAACAATGATCGTCGAGCAGGGATCTCGCTTCGACAGCTCTGCGGATCGCGAGACTCACCGCGCGGTTAAAATATTTTTAATTTTAAACGGAACATCTACTCCCGATGTATGTACCCTCTACTATCTTTTTTAGAGTATGTATGTACCCTCTCCTCGTTTGGAGATAAAATTAACACGCGTTGCCTTTCAGAAAATTGACAACTCTATCCCAAACAGCACCCCCGTTTGAGTTCCATTGCCAGTCTTTTTGTGTGTCGTCATCTTGGGCCAGTAGCCCTTTCTTACTATCCGTGCAGGTATCAAATACACATACGATCAAAGCATGAGCTGAAATCCCACTGGCAAGAATCTTGGTAGAGACCTGAGTGATATCATAAAAAACTGCATCACTCAAACCAGTGAGTCGATTTTTCATGGCCTCGAGACCACAGTCACAGCGCTGTGAGCTAGACGACAGGTTTCGGCTGAGGACTGCGACGGCCAACAAATACGCATGATCATGGCGCAAGAGGTCTTTGTCCCGCTTCTTCAGCGAAGATGAAAACGAATCAAGAACGCTGCTTGGGTCACGATGTGACGAATCCAGACTCGGAAGCCCACCGCTAATGGATTGAGTGAGATAAAACAGTTGCGCATCTCTGTCCTCCTCTTCGATGGTGAGTAAATGTAAGATAGGATGCAACCTTGCGAGCACTGTAGTAGTGGCTTTGGCGGGGAAATCGTGCCTGAGGAAAAGCCGAATAAAATTCGTGAATGTGGAGTATTGACCTCCATATTCAATGTACGCATTGCACAAGTCATCCACAAAGTCATCAAGCGCCTTCAATTCATCTTTTGAATATCTATCAGACGATGCCTCTTCATTTTCAAGCAAGTCGTAAAGTTTCTGAGCAGTCTGACTCTGCGCATTTACGTCACCCTTTGAAGAGTGTTTTTTGGATTCTTTCGATATGCGTGAATGCCCAAAGCATGCCTTGATGAAGTCATTTGACAAAAACGAAGTCATAGTGCTGTGGCAAAATCCAGAAACACGCTTGAAGAGCAAGGAAAGGGCTGATTGGATTACATCATCACTCAAAATATTTTCAGGGAACAAACAAACGTTTGTGAGGTGATAAAGCTTTGTTCCATTGTGGATTGAAGTCATGTAATATGATGTATTCGGCGTCACTTCAAGTTGGAGAAGCAGACGGAGGGTGTGGGACACAACATCCAACGACACATCATTTTGATCTAAAGTGGTTGCACCAGTGGAAGTTATGGTACTCGATAGTACATTCCACATCCAGATGCCGCCAAGCGGGAGGAGAAAACGTCCTCCACCAACATCATTATTAGATCTACAAAGGAAATCGGCCGTAGAACGTAAAGAGTTCAAAGGCCCCTTGTTACGACAGCATAGGTCAGTCTTGAAGAATATATTCGAGCTGTGGTCCAACTGTAGCACACGTCCCTCCAAGCTGAGCTCCGTCAGGAAAAGTGATTGAAGGCTTAAAGCCGGGGTTTCTGTTCGGTCAATTTCGTGTCCCAGCTGGAAAAGATTATGCTGACGAAATAAGAATTCAGCCATAGCTTCGTGGCCCATATTAAGCCTCCCAGCGAGTGAAAATGCGAACGTTGACAGCAGCGGCCGAATGCTATGAAGACCGCTGCTTTCTTCACACAAAATGCTCAGCACTGAGAATTCAGACTCTACAAACCATGATTGACGCGCAGGGTGACAGTTATTTTTTTTCGATGTAACTGAGGAATGAATGCGCCCAGTGAATTGCTCCAGGGAATTAACTATCTTGTTGAACAATTTTTCTCTGAAACATTTGCTCGCATCTTCTCTTCCAACAAGTTGGACGAAATTCATGAATGAGGAGACAAATGCACACCCAATGGCTTCATCCTCCAAAGATTGGGTTTGTGAATCATCGCACGCATCCCAAGTTGCGTTGCATGACCCCCTGAGTGCTATAGTGAGTGCATTGTCAAGCATATCCGATTCTAATGTAGCATTCATTACTTCAAAACAAGACTCTCTCGAGACAATGGGAACAAAGTGAGCTCTCTCTGTCGGCGCAGCTGTTGATACATATGATGCCATAAATCGCAATTGGGCTGACGCAAGCCGAATATGATTTGGGCCACAACCGTTCACCACTTTTTGAAAGGAAGTGAAACAATTTGTAACAGAAGATGACAGCCATACTCCCGACATTGCAAGGCTATCATCTGTCTGACAATTTTGATTTTGTTGAATAAGCTTCGATGCATCGCACATGGTGGCAAAGAGAATTAAATAATGCGCACCAAGACTGCTGTCAGGTTGCATCATTTCAACACGGGGAGCAGCCATGTTTATAAGGGATTGCACGTGCTCGATCCCAACACCATACCTTATCAAAACACGCAGTAAAATGACGCTCCAAGACTGAATTTCTGATTCTGCTTCCATGCATAAAATTGCTAGTAACTCGGGAATGATCATCTGAAATGGCATTTCAAGTAAAGCAATATCCCTGGATTGACGTGCAAGATGGCACAGAAGAATCAATGCTGGAAGTGCAACCTCCGTATTGAAAAGCCCATCGTTGATATCATCCGAACCTTTCTTGTCTACATAATGAGCGCATTCGTCGGAAGTTGTTTTTGGCGAGAGGCAATATGAAACAAGAAATGGAAGGATGCCATTGTGGCGGGCGATTGCACCTGCTGCTCCTTGGGATCTAACTGACAGCATGGCCAAAATCCCACAAATGCTTATTAGAAGTGTTGCCTCCAAAATTTCCGATTCGGTAGACAAACAACGGAGAACGTCCGATAAGCACGGCAGTATGCGCATCCGTGACAGCAGTGTCCATGCGGGATCCCTGTAGAATGCCTTTGAATCAGACTCCGCAGTGGCAGCGGACGAGTCTGCCCGGTAACATGCAGCATTATTTTCACCAGCTTCATCGAGAGGTCTGATTTGTGTTGGAGGATATACTTCAGTGCCCGGTGGAATATGAGATACATCACCCATGAAGCAAGTTTGGTACAGTATGAAGGGATCATCATAGCTATGATTCTCCGAACTCATCATTATCACATGGTATGGGTGGACGAATAAGGTCATGAGAGCCCGGATACAGCGGAGCACAGTGGAAAGGAGCAGACGTCCGCCTGCCGTCTGATATGTCGCAATCGATTCATCAAGTAGACATCGAACTGCAACGGGCAAGAGTGAAGGATACATTCTTCGCATCGCCTCTCTCTCATCTTTAGAATCCGAGTATGTATTGTTCCGTCGTCTTTCTGCCAATGCGGCTGCATCCTCCTCCAAGATTTCACACGCACGTTTCGCTCCAAGCAATCTTTGCCTCGGGACAGTCGAACGAAGCAGGGAGGTGGCAATATTTAGATTTTTCATCCTGTCACTAATGACATCCCCATCCTCTGTTACTTCTGCGATATTGTCTAGTGCACTTGATGGCAATTCAGCTGCCAACCCCAACAACAACGCCTCATTGTAAACCCGATCCATATCATCAGGTGTGCGAACTGATGAAAGTAGCTCTGATATTTTTTCTTTTCCCTCCTGTGCCAACTTCTCTGCGAGCTGAACTTCTTCATGCCTTGTCATCATTTTGTCGCGTTGGGTGTATTGAGGAGCTCCTCTCGCCGAGGACGCTTTTGACTTTGCAAGTTTTTCCTGTCCCCTCCTCTTCAAAAACTCAATGGACTTGGATGAGAGAATTGATTGCGCTTCTTCTATTCCTTCCCGTATTTCTTCCAGAGACATGTTAGACAGCATAGAGTCGGAGGCTATTCCTAAATCAGTAAACGGGGTAGAATATGTTGATGGTTTGATTGCCGTAGACACACTATTCTTTTCTATCCTATCAAGCGTATTAGGTGAAGGCTCTGCACGAGATGCTCTGCTCTTCCGTGTTAACGTGCCCAATGGGGCGATGTCAAGTGATGGAAATCCTCCTGCTGTTGGCGCATGCAATGCGCCGTTATGTCGATTTCGTTGCTTGAAACGAGACTCTCGCGAAGAAGACGGCTTGCTGTCAATGTCATCAGTAGCACCTACCGAGCGCTCACGAATAAATTCTGACATAATTGCAGGCCTGGGATTCGTTGTATCGCCTATTTTTCTGTGCTCGTCTAAGCTTGCTTCCTCGAAAGATATTTGTTCAGGATCATCTATCTCCACTGCACATGCTTGTCCGTAGTTCTTTTTCTTGGAAGAGGCTGAATTGACTTTCGGCGCCTTAGACGATCGTATAACCTTGGCAGCGGGCGTCACCCCCTCGCCTAGCTCCATCATCTGTTCCCTATGAGCAAGAGAACGTCGAAAGCTTGGCGGTTTCATTCGCCCATCAGGAACTGCCGCGACATTCTTATGTTGACGCTGTAGCTTTTCCTCTTCCGACGAAGGCATTGCTAGCAGGGAGGACATTGCCTCATCGGAGAGTCCCTCTGTATTCGCCATTATGCCAACTCAGATAAAATTTTGGGAGTATGGTGTTGAAGTGTTGGTGTAAAGTTGGTGGCGGGTGGCAGGGCGGAGTTGTTCTTGGAAGAGGTGATGATGTGAGCCGTCCGGAGCTTGCCGCCCGCCCCCCACACGTTGTGTGTATTGCTGCACGTACGATAAAATAACGTACATTACCTTAGGTACCATACCTACCTGTTGAGTGTTATCCGTATGCATGGCCAAATAATGGCCAGGACAGATCATCTTTAATCGGAATTGTCATGTTCTAAAGGAAGAGATGGTGACATGCGAGAAAAGGCAAATTTGTTAGGCACTGGAAAAATTAGAAACCACTTGATGGCATTGGTGAAGGTCTTGCCATTGCGCACCTGTAAATACTTCCCACTTGGAATGACCTTCGAGTTGAGTACACCAAATATTATACGATGATGCCGAGGCTGTGAACTTTCACTTCATCCCTGAAATATATCACTTACCTTTCATAACCATGTCGGCCAAATGTTGCTCTTCTTTTTTCTGGGCACGCTCATTCCTTGAGTCAACATCGTTCTTGCATTCTTCATCCGATAGTCCATGCGTACGCTTTTCGTTGTCGTGCGGCATTTCAGCGAACAGAGGTTCATCCACTGCTGTAGCATTTTCGCCCAGCTTTCCTATAGGGGCAGTCATACTCCTCCCTTGTCGCGATTTTTTCTGTTTGACGGAGACTGATTCATCATCATCAGAGACTAAATTCTTCTCTTCGCGTCCAGTCTCGTTCTTTGTCTTCGTATCGTTAGACACAATTGGTTCCCATGCACCTGCATCACTCTCGTCCTCATCAAGTATTTCTATATCAGCACCCGTCCACTGATCCTGCGAAGCAAACTCGGCATCGTCTCCTGATTCGTCTTCATCCGAATCGAAAAAATGCGCGTAAGGCTCCGTGTTCCACCGATGTCTTTCAGCCCGACGGTTCAAAATCGACAAGGCAGCCAATCCGTAGCCCAAAAACAGTGCAGCGGTCCCAATAACTGCGCAAAAATAGTGACAATTGCGAACAAACCCTTGTATTACGTTCATTTCCTTACCGTATCGGAGCTCTGCCGATTGTATTTGAATGCTTTGTGCAGTTGCAGGATATGCTGCTGGATTTGGGATTCCAAGGCTTACCTCCACCAATGATACGGGCTTTTTGTCGTTTGCATCCCTATACTGATCAAAAGCGTGCAGAGTTATAGTCCTTGTTTCGGAAAGAATCCCAGATGCCAACGGCAGAATGACCATTGTCTTTCTGAAAAGTGCCACAAATGCACTTTCGAATGGTAGCAAGCTGTGCTGCTTGGATAATGCCAGCAGTGATCTATCAGCAGATTTTAGCTCAACCTTGACCATGAACACCCCCAGTTGCTTGTTAACATCTGACTCTGGCATCGTGAGGGCTAATTCAAAGAAATATCTCTTGCCCGATTCCAGAACTGCATTCTCGCTAACGTTGCCGTCCTGTTCTCCTCTGACGCGGTAGGTAATCTCATTGTTACTATTGATACATACATATTCAGAAGATGACGATTGATCAAGGGAGTCAGAGCATGAGTGAACCCAAGGAGCGTTTCTAGTTGATCGCAGATCTACAATGCCCGTGGGCATCATCGGTTCTCCCGGAGACGGAGAGTAGTCGAAGAAAATATTACGCGACTGAACATCTAGCCCTCGCATAATCAACCCCCGAATTGCAGCGTATGTCCCTATGCTCATCGCTAGCAAGACACAAATCAAAGAGCATGCTTTGGCAACCCATGCGATGAATGGGAGGACGCCATAGAAGAACCAAAAATGCGCTTGCTCGTCAAAACGCGGAGGCGGCGGTCGTTCTTCTTCGTACCCGATCGCGTTCAATACGGCTCTTCTCGCTCTGTCTCTCGCGGCTCCTTCCGCCGCTCTCTCGAATTCGTACCACATATCTAACAACTGGGTATCATCTTATTGATCAGCTCAGTGTCTCTTCTTGGCGTCTTGCCCTGTCTTGCCCATGTAATCGTCCGCGTCGACTGTCACCAACCCAGCCAGAAGAGAGAGAAGAAGGCGAAGGGCGGGAGCAAAAGGGCCAGAAGAAAATGGGCCTTTGAAATTGGGCCTTTGGATAGGTATTTTTTAGTACATAACCTAAGTACTTCGTACGGTTATCGTACGGTGGAGTACCCAAGGTGGAATCAAAAATCAATCATTTGCCACATAATGGTAAGATGTTTGGCGAACTATCAGCCATTTGCCGACCCCGCAACATTGAAGCTGATTCATGCTTTCACCTCACTTTAGGGCAACTGCTTATCAGACTCTTGGGTTATCCAGATCCAGACTATCAGAAACTGGATGCTCTCTCAGCTCCGCCCGCTCAGCCACTCGATGATGACGGAATTGAAAAGGAATGATGTCGCCAGAAGCTGCTACTTCCTACCACGTATTGTCGGATTCTCGGAGACTACAGAATCGGCCCGTGAAATGCGAGTGTGTTAAGATTGGATAGTGATTTTAAGTATTGATAGAGTGTAAAGGAACACACAGAATTCTACGATCGAGCCTTCAACTTCCTCAGCACACCCAACTGGCCGCCGATCGTGTCGAGCGATATCGAATTCGCCGCTATCATCCCTGACCCGCTCACCGCCGGCACGCCTATGCCCGGGAAGCAGCTGTCGCCGCACACGAGCAGGTTCTCGACGGGGGTGTTCGGGAACGGGAAGGACCCCTCCCCGGCGTATATCGCCGGGCCGTACGTCCCCCGATGCCTGTTCAGGAATCGCCGATGCGTCAAAGGCGTTCCAACCTGGTGATGCACGGCGCGTATTCGGATGTCCGGTATCACCTTCTCCAACACTTTCCACAGGAACGCGGAGCGCTCCACCTTCAGCGCGTCGTACTCCGGCGTGTTCCGTCTCACCCCCTCCCATCGATCGAACCGCTCGGTCGCCGGGGTGTACACGTGCAGCGTCGCGTACCCCTCCGGCGCGAGCGTATCGTCGTGGACCGAGGGTATCGAGAGCAGCGCACAGTTCTCCTCGTCGGTCACGGACCTCTCCCACCCGTCGACGTATATGTAGTGGGCCTGCAGCGCCGACAGCTCCTCCCGTTCCATGCGGAATCCGACGTGCAGGTGCATGAACGACGGACAAGCCGGCGTGCTCGCGCGGTCCTCGACGAAGCTCGGCGGGAAGGCGCCGGCCTTCACGATCCCCGACTTCACAAGGTCCCACACCGACAGGTTCGAGATCACCCCCCTCCTCGCCCGTATCATCCGACCTTCCGTATCCTTCTTGAGTCGCACCCCCACCGCCCGTCCGTCCTCGACGCATATCTCGCTCACGTGATGCCTAAGCACGACCCTGCCCCGTCCGCCTTTCTCAATCCCGCGCACGAGCGCATCGACGATCGACCTCGCCCCCCCCACCGGACAGTCCATCGTGGCACCCTCGTCGTAGAACTCCCCCATCATCATCGCCATCTCGGCCGTGATCGTGCCGTCCGACGGCACGCCGCTCAGGCAGAAGCAAAGCACGTCGAGCCAATTTTTAACGAACGGGTCCGTGACGCCCGCGGATTCGACCACGGACGAGAACGGCCGGGTGAGCTTGAGATTCTCGAGGGGGTTGAGCTTCGCGAAGTTCGGGAGGAACATCCCCGCCGTGAGAGCCACGCCGGCGTCGGCCCTGAGGGCCATGGTCGGCATGGCGTCCACCGCCTCGGCCAGCGGGGCCATGCGTCCCATGAGCGACGCCCACTGCCTCACCCCCTCGTCGCCGGACACGTCGTTCACGACGCCGTCCGGCCGGCCGAAGTCGGGGGAGTGTGTAAAGTCACCCTCGGGGAATTTCAGACCGAAGGTCGTGTAGGGCGTGCATTCCACCCTCTCCCCCACGACGTCCAGTATCGTCCTCAGCGGGTTCGACGACTTGGCTTTCGAATTCGGATCGAGGCCCGAGAAGAAGCTCGGGCCGGTGTCGAATACGAACGTGCCGTTCGCCTCCCCGCTGTAAACGGAGTAGCCGTGAGCGGCACCGCCTGGGGCGTAGTGGGATTCGAGGACGAGGACGGAGTAGCCGTAGTGGCACAGGAGGGCCGCGGCCGAGAGGCCGCCGATCCCCGATCCCACCACCAGGACGTCGTAGGCATCCGACAGCGGCGCGTCGTTCGAGGTTGAGGTTGAGGTTGAGGTTGAGGTTGAGGTTGAGGTTGAGGTTGAGGTCGAGGAGGAGGTTGAGGAGGAGGAGGAGAACACGCTCGTCGTCCTTGTCGTCGCCGCCGACGACGCGCGCCGCCGCCCGTTGTTCGACGCGGTCGACGTCCGGGGTGGGAGGAATGCACGTACGAGGCCGATGGTCGAAAGGACAAACGCGAGTAGTATGAGCGGGGATGGACGTCGCATGGTTTGTTTTGATTATGTTTTATTGCTACCGCTGGATTTGATCCAGCACTCCACCATCTTCCCCTTCTCTCTGCGTCCGTCGTCCCCTCTCCCGCGTAGGGCTTCATGTAGGAACCAGTATGTCTGGGCCACCAAGGAGCGCGCGGAAAGGGGCGGGGGGAATTATCACTTTTACTATTTCACATTTCACCATGGCAACAATTGGCGTGCGCTTCGGTCGCGCACTTCTCATGGTCCGGGGTACCAACGGGGTCGCCGCGGCCGTAAACTTTTATCACAACGGCTTGGGAATGGCGGTTGTCAGGCATACCGATAACTGGGCAGAATTGACATGTCCCGTTGGTACGACGTCCGCAAACGCATCATCACAGAGCAGCAGCATTGAAACGACGAATTTTCACCTCAGTCTGCAAGCCTGCGAGTCGGAAGCGCCGTTGGCCGTCGGCTACTCTCCCTTCCTTAATTTCGACGTCGACGATATGGACTCGACGGTGGCTCGGTGCGTGCAAATGGGAGCCAATCTCGATGGGCCGATACAGTACCCCGCGCACGGAAAAGTCGCGGCACTGAGGGCGCCGGATGGTCATATGATTGGCCTGTACGAGCCAACAATGTAGGGGGGACCGGTTTCTGATGACTTTCGCTCCCCTGAACCGCACCATCGCCAACCTCAGCTTTGATTTTTGCTCTTGTGCTGAAGCCTCAAGCCTTCAAAGTGGGCAGGCGGTTTCGATACCAGTGAGCTCTAGAGAATACCCTCTTCTGTTTACTGCGGGGGAGAATTATTTTCGTGGTTAAATAGTTCTTACTGGACATTTATCAAGTCGAAGGCTTCAGAATGCTGAGGAGGTATCACCAATAACCATGGTTAATACCATTTGATGAATCAAGAAAGCGTAATCCGTGACGTAGTATACAAAGTTGTTCACTCACGTTACTCTTTGATCAGCATAAATGCCACTATCACGAAAGTGCTATAGTAGTATGTATTTCAGCGTATACGTTTAATGTGATAATCAGTGTCTAGATTGACGAAGGGTTGCAAACCTCTATTCTTTTACTTCGTATTTCTGCATTATATAATCACGAAGCTTTACGAACGCTCGCTTTCGGTGTGAAATGCTATCCTTCTGATCACCTGCCATTTCTGCATACGTCAGCCCTGATCCATCGGGTTCAAAGATAGGATCCCACCCAAAATCGAGACTTCCTCTTGGACGGACAATCTTGCCATGTGTATTACCAACAAATGTAAACACTTCTTCCCCTGGACCCGCGCAAAATGCCACCACAGTTTGGGCATAACCCGACTTGTCCTCGGAGAAAGATATCATGTCATTCAGCCCATCGAGGCCATTCTTCTCTAAGAACCATTTAATGTATATGCCTGGCATGCCGTTCAGGGCATTGAAACACAGTGATGTGTCCTCTGTGATGACTGCGCCATTGACTTCTTTTGAAGCCAGTGCACACTTTTCCTTGGCAACGAGGATTGGATCTCCTTGTAACTCCGGCAGATCAATATTGTGGTTTGTAAGTGTGAATGGAAGACCGCTACCGGCAGAGAGAATTCGTTCGACTTCCTCTGCCTTCTTCTTATTGCCAGTGACAAAGGCAACAACCTTTCCACTGATCGTTTTGCCATTCGTAGCGTTGCTCTTGTTGCTTATACTACACCTCGCTGAGGCAAATGGATCTGCAATTGATGGGTCTGGAAATGAAACATCCATGAAGTCGGGGACGCTCGAGTCGTCTGATACACGAATTTCATCGCAAGCAATCTTGAAAGCTTCTTCGACGACTTCGGCAGTTTTACCCCCCTGGCCTTTCCCGTCCATACCCCAAACGAGATGGAGTGCCTCCCAAGCTGGTTTGGAGTGAAGCAAAAGGTAGTGATTCTCTGGATTTTGCTTGTAAGAGTAAGCGCCCATTATTGCTGACATGGCAAGCCGACATGTCATCAGGAGACGCAGGTGTTTGCGTTCATCAGGAGTAAGAGGATACTTGTGATGAAAGCCACGCAAAATGGCACATGCCGCGGAGATTGATCTCTTGCCCTTGCCATACGATGTTAAGAGGGCGTAGGCCATGGCTGTAGTCACGTCGAGGACTCTCCAACTTTATGCCCAAGAAACGAGGAGATAAAATGATTGTGAGACGAGAGGAACGTCCAAAAGTAGGCAAGTGCACGGATGTACAACCGCCGTCGTCATGGTGTTCGCCATGTTCTTCCGTAGAAGAGGCGATCCATGATAGCGTTGACGGTTATCAGGGGCTTTAATCCCGGAAAGTGGTTTGATATAGCTCATTGAAATGAAGTTCCTAGCACGAGGTGCGAGATATGAGAACTGAATGGTCCCCGACAACTTTTCGTCAATCGGTTGACCAGTGTCCTCCTCATGGCTAGGGACTCTAGTATAACGAGCGTTTGGAGCAGATGATGACGACTGTGAGATTGTTTTTCGCCTTACCTATATAATGAATCGCCAAAGTCAATGACTCCAGAAATCATCATGTCATTACCAATTATCTGGAGTTGTGACAAGATTTACTTTGCCATTGTTGCGTTAGCTACGTGGAAGGATGAGGAATTTACAGGATGAGCTAGAATAAACTCACAAGGTTGCCATCATTGAAATCTCCGTGATTGATTCCCATACGAAGTTTCTCGCCTTCTTTCTCTTCTTTCATGGTCTTTTGGAATTCATCAAGTACACTAGTCACCAGTTTTCTCCGGTCAACATCATCAATGTGAACAATGAAGGGCTTCGCGTCAAATAAGTTTCTACCGTCCCATGCAAAATATCTCTTGGATTCTTGGAGTGCATCCGGATTGGAAGCGGCAAGATCATCGAATGCGCCGCAAATGCGGCCCAAGCATGCTCCGGCATCGAGCAGAGTTTCAATGGGAAACCACCTGACGTCGCAAAGGGGCGTTCCGTGTACCCAGCTTTGCAGTCGTACGACGAGCTGTTGAGGACCGTGGGCGGCACTGGTCACGGATAGTTCTCGTATGCAGACTGAGTTGTCGTCGGTATCACAATCCGACGTGGAATTCTTGACCGGTATTGTCCTTCCCGTGGTGACATCGTATTTGGGAGCTGACAGGTGGTCGTAGATGGCACTGTGAAGGTCGATGATGCATCCACCGTCTTTGTCGGGGTCGTCGGCCACGTCCAACTTGGCCCGCTTCCTTGCGTGTTTGGCAATATACTTCTCCGATTCCACTCCGTTGTATATCTTCAACAGTGCCTTCTCGCCGTCTACCTTCACCACGAAGTTTGCGTCGTCGTACGACACTAGCTCCTGTAGGACTTCCGCCCTCGGTAATGGTGCATCTGAGTCGAAGCCGTCGGCGATATAGAAATCGACCAGTAATGATAGCGCTTCCTCTTCTGTGACTTTTGGCTTCAAGAGCTTGCGTCGGACTTCGTCTCCTGTTGCGCCGTCTGTGGACATGGTGGTGGCGGCGGTGGTTGCTTTGTGGTGTGTATCTAGTAGAAGCGAGAGCGAGAGAAGAAAGGTGACGACGACAGACGGGGAACCATTCAATGGGGGCGGGGGGAACCATTCAATGGGGGGGGGAGCCCCCGGCCAAAAGATCCGAATGAAAATCTTCGACTTTCCATAATATCACAACATACGAAGCGAGGACATCGCGTGCTGCGCCTGTGATAAAGCGCACCCTAATTCAAACAAAGACAACATAAACCATCACTATCTCCTCTCTCCTAACAATTCATCACCATGCAGGTAAGTGCCCGTAAACCAGAAATATAGCTCTATTATGATTCTCCAGCTCTGGTCTAACTTCATGTTGTTTTTGTCGTCTCTTCTTACGCCGAAGATTTTTGTCAAGACGCTAACCGGTAAGACCATCACCCTCGACGTCGAGCCTTCGGACACCATCGACAACGTCAAGGCCAAGATCCAGGACAAGGAGGGCATCCCCCCCGATCAGCAGCGTCTCATCTTCGCCGGGAAGCAGCTCGAGGACGGACGCACCCTCTCGGATTACAACATCCAGAAGGAGTCCACGCTGCACCTCGTGTTGCGCCTGCGCGGAGGGGGGAAGAAGAGGAAGAAGAAGGTGTACACCAAGCCCAAGAAGGCGAAGAGGGTGCACAAGACCACCCCCCTCCAGACCCTCAAGTATTACAGGGTCGAGGACGGCGGGAAGGTCGTGAGGCTCAGGAAGTACAGCCCCGTCGCCGGGATTGGCTGCTTCATGGCCCAGCACCACGATCGTTACTACTGCGGCAAGAGCGGGACCACCTTCCTCTACGAGGACATGAAGGAGTAATGTTGTGTGAATGGACGCTGACTTCCTGAAACACGTCGGGACTATTAACACTTTTAACACGAATATAATCATATCATAGTGTATTTCATCGCTATTTGAGAAAGATCCGATTCTTCTGTTACGGCCTGGTCGTTGAGCGGTAATGACATCAGCGAGCAGCAACGGGAGTACACTGCCCGGTCCTGCCAACTGGGTAACTCTTCTTGCATTGCCCGTTGTTTTCTCTATTGCACCGGACATAATATTTGTACTGCAGGTTTCATCTTGTTGCACTGATGCCTAGACACATTGCCATTGCTTGCGCTGTTGCGACATGCGACGGAAGTGCTGGTGCTGCTACACCTACTGGCAAGATGTTGCGGTGCTGCTGCTCATGGCTACAGCATTTCTGCCGATGCTTAGTGCTGATTCCTTGCCGTGAAATATTTTTGATTGGTTTAAGTGAACATCACCGCTACCACAGATGTTCTTGCAGCCTGCTGCATCTTCTGTTGCTGATGCTGCCTTGTTGCTGCCTGCTGCTGTTTTGTAAATGCTTCTGCTCCAGCTGTCTCTCACTATCACCATGTAATTTGGTTGTTG
>JALLOS010000216.1:0-15248 GCA_036939435.1 Stephanodiscus minutulus
CTTTATGTACGACCAAGCTTGACACGCAGCAACGGGAGTGGCGGAGCTTTGAGTGGGGAAGTGGCAGCGCAGCAATAAAAGCGGCAACATCAGTGCATCATCGGCGTCCAGTTCATGAAGGCAGCGGCAACGTGCCATCAGTGGCGGTGTCAGCAACAGAAGCGCAGCGCATTGAAGGAGAGAGCGGAAGCAGCATTGCGTGCTGATTGTTGTAGCGGCAGCAATGGTGGTGGAGGCGGCGAAGCGGTAACGCGCCAGCAGTGGCGGTGTCATCAACAGAAGCGCAGCGCATTGAAGGAGAGAGCGGAAGCATCGTCACGTGCTGATTGTTGTAGCGGCGGCAACGGTAGAGGAGGTGGCGCATCGGCAACGCGCCATCAGTGGCGATGTCAGCAACAGAAGCGCAGCGCGTTGATGGAGAGAGCAGAAGCAGCGTCGCGCGCTGATTGTTGTAGCGGCGGCAACAGTAGAGGAGGCGGCGCAGCGGCAACGCGCCAGCAGTGGCGGTGTCAGCAACAGAAGCGCACCGCGTTGAAGGAGAGAGCGGAAGCAGCGTCGCGCGCTGATTGTTGTAGCGGCGGCAACGATGGAGGAGGCGGCGCTGCGGCAACGCGCCAGTAGTGGTGGGGTCAGCAAAAGAAGCTCAGCGCGTTGAAGGAGGGAGCGGAAGCAGCATCGCGCCTGATTGCTGTAGCGGCGGCAACGGTGGAGGAGGCGGCGCAGCGGAAACGCGCCAGCAGTGACGGTACAGAAGGCAGCGTGTTGAAGGAGGGAGCAGAAGCAGTGTTGCGCGCTGATTGTTGTAGTGGCGGGGCCGTCGGCGCCTTCTTGATTGTGGAGGCGAAAGGAGCGTCTCATTGGGATCGTCACCTCAATGGAGTCAGTGGCAGGACGGCAACGGCGGCGCCCGCAGCAGCAGAAAAGCAACAATGGTGGTAAACGATGCGATATGTGATACAGGTTATTCGAACATACCGGGAGTGATGTGGTATATTTAAATACACGGGGAAGGGTGACGTGGTATAATCAAATATACACGTCAGTGCACAGTCAGTGTACACAACATTGCCGACTATATTCGATTTAACATGAAAGGCGAGGCGTGTAAAATCAAATTTACATGAATTCGGCACGTGTAAAATCGACTTAAAGTATATTCGATATTACCTGGCAGCTAAAATTGCACCAGATCTAGTCTAATCTGATTGCATCATTGAAATTTATTTTTTGTGGATAAGGAACATGTTCGGTGAAGTATAATTGTTCATATCGCCCTGGTGCAGTTGCTCTGTCCCTCGACGGATAAGAAGGACAAAATATTGTCTGCCCATAATCAGATAGATGCGGGTAATTTATTAAGTAACGTTTCAGCGTTTGACAGCGGCGATGGACAAAGGTGGGCGTTGGCGTTTGACGGTGGCGATGGATGGCAGCTGTGACAGCGGTGGACGATAGAGACGGCGTTCAATGGCAGCGGTGGTGGTGGTGTTCGATGGCGGCAGCAGCGTTCGACGGCGTTTGATGGCGTCGGCGATGGACTACGATGAGAGGACGACAGGGCGGCGCAAGGACAAGGAAAGACAAAGCAACAACCAGCCAGCATGATGAGAGGACTAGAGGGCGGTGCAACGAGAGGACAACAAGAGATATTGGCACGACAACCAGCTGGCGCGCAAGAGGCGGCACGAGGATACAACGAGACGATGAGAGGGTGGCGAGTCGAGAGGCAACGCAACAACCAGCTGCGCGGGGCGCAACGAGAGGACGAGGAGAGGCGATGCGACAACAAGCTGGCACGACGAGTTGACGACAGGGTGGTGCAACGAGAGGACGGCGAGAGGCAATGCAACAACCAGCTGGCACGACAAGACGACAAGAGGGCAGCGCAATACGAGGAAGGCAAGAGGCAATGCAACAACCAGCTGGCGCGACAAGACGACGAGAGGGTGGCGCAATGAGAGGACGGTGAGAGGCAATGCAACAACCAGCTGGCGCGACAAGACAACAAGAGGGCGGCGCAATGAGAGGACGACAAGAGGCGATGTGACAACCAGCTGGCATGACGAGACGACACCAGGTCGGCGCGACGAGAGGCGACACAACTTTGTAGTCTCCCGGGTCCAAACGGAATTGACTGATGAGGTGGCAGCCATGGTCATGCTCGTGTTGAGTGTAAACCAGAACGATTGGGCATTGGAGATGAATTGCAAGTAGTCAGCGATGTGGTCAAAAAGGGACTCAGATCTTGGAGACATATGAAGGATTAGTGAGCTAAAATAATGGCACACTGCTTCGTCAGGCAGGGTGTTACGAGGCTCCAACTGATTTTAGCTCGCTGGTTGCCCAAAATTTGTCCAGCAATAAGAACATTGCCATCGTTTGGATGCTCAATGTAGACATTAATGCTAGTTAAATTGTTGATTCTGTAGTGGCGGGAACATTGTTTTGTAGATTTATCCTCTCCTGCCAAATAGATGGAGATGAGCCCGGCGCATTCCTATTATTTGCCAATGGATTCCTGGCTGTCGTCCGTAATTGCTATAACGGATGAAAAATAAAATTGGCAAGTATGGTATATATATTACTAAAACGGTCTATTACAAGGTAAGTTGTGACGTAGTGGTAGGATGGGTACTGAAGGCTGCGTGGACCAGGGTTCGGATCCTGCAGGCGTGCTGTGTGAGTTGCCGTAGAAGGATCCTCCTCCGCTCAATTGTCGTGACGACGGCGGGTGCCGCGGTGACCGGTGACGGCGGTGGGGAGAACGGCAACCGCGACGATGTCAATGCTAGCAATCGATGTCATCGCGGTTCACTTCATGATGGCCGACACTTCCACCGCTGGCGATGCCGCTTCATAGTCATAGTTGATTGTTGTATTCCCCACCGTTGCCTCTGTTTCCGCCCCCATAGCTGACTCTAGTTCTCTCAGAGCTGTGCATGACTCTGAAAAAGCTCTACGAAAATGAAAAATACTAATTCCAACATAGACCACTCTATTGGGCGTGTCGGATCGATGTGGCTCACCTCAGCGTTGTGACTCAGTGTTAGTATCTACCTAGGAGTACTTACCTACAATGTGTGTATGGTACAATCTCATCCTACCAGCGCAGCGCATCGTTCGAAAGCATGCAACTGAATTTTCTCCCTCAAAAAATGACAAAAGATAAGAGGAAAAGGAAACCGAGCGCGAGGCCCAACCTCTAGAGAATCATGATGAAATTAAGTCTCACTAGTTTTCTAGTCGGTGTGGTGGTGGCATCATTCCACGGTGGAGTCCTCGTGGACGCTTTCAATGCATTTGCCCAATTTGCCCCGCTGTTGCAGAAGTCCTCAGCATCCGCGGCCGGTCCGCCACCGCCTCCCTCGCGAGTGGAGACCGAAAGCTGGCTAGATGTGTTGAAATATGATGAACCCCCCAAGTTCGATGTACTTGCCAAGACCATTGAATATGCCAAATGCAAGGATTTTGATCAGATCATGACATACTACGCGGTTGATTACGTCTTTCGTGGGCCTGTCGTCGGCCCGATCACAGCGGAGGATGTGCGAAAAACATCGGAGGTGAGTGGCATCTTCTAGTCCGCTTTTGGCGACTTGTGCTCATTTTGTTCGACGCCTTACCGTCAATTTTTTTTGCCAACGCACAAAATGCTCTTTAGGGCTTTAAAATCCAATCCGCATATCCCAACTTGGAAACACGTCCATTTGGATTTACTGTCGATCCGGACAATCCATACAGATGTTATTTCTTTGAACGGTGGGAGGGCACTAATACCGAGAGTGTGAAAATTGGTCCCTCCGAGCTTCCTCCTACGAATGCCAATCTTAAGATGCCGACGCACATCATGAGCATTCATTGGTGAGTTGAAAAGGTACTACATAACATGATATCGTCGTGAACTGCATTCACACGTCCATTCATTATCTTCAGGAATCCGGAGGGAAAGATTAGATACACATGTCTCAGCAATCCACTGGATCGCTTCGAGGGGAACACAAAAGGAGCTGGTGCCATCTACGGATTACTGGCTGGGGCGGGAGTGGATATGGGGAATGCCTCCGTGGGAGATGTGAAGTTGAGGCTACAGCAGCATTTGATTAATGCCATTGGCGGTTTTGGAAGTCCTTGGAGTAAAGATGCTGACATCCCCGGTTGGTGGAAGAGTAAGGCAAAAGGTGCTGATCCTAATGATATGTGAAAATCGAATAGAGGCAAGGCTAAAGATGATTCTTGACCTTCTATTTCAACGAGAACTTTTTTGGTAAGCGGCATGTTTCCACTAAAGCAGCATCTAAATACTGGCACGACTGTGACATGCAATGAAGCTGCTGGTCACATAAAGAATTTGATGGTTATCATCTTGCTCAGTTCATAAGTAGAACTCTCAGTAATCGAAAACTAATGCGTACTATACACTGTATATTAGCCATGGCTTCCTCATTCATAAGATGGTATCACTACTCCGTCAAATTTCATCCCTCGACTTGCAGGAAGACACTGTGCGGCAGCTGGCAGTAAGGTTTGAAGGTGACACCGAAGATTAAACTCAGTCAATCTTATTCGGGTCTACTTTCTTTCAATGGGAACCCCCTGTGGAATCTTTCGAAGTGTCAAGCCCCTCAGTGTGATTATCAAAATAATATGAGACACCTCTCATCATGGCAGGAGAGAACACCACATCCTGGTTACTGGAGTTTGGAACGTAAAAAAGGTAAAGGGCCATGTTATTTTTACTCTGCGGCATGCAACATTCTCAACAACGATACCAAATCATTCTCTCTTTTGCAACGAAATCATGGAAGATAACAGTGAAATCAACACACATCAAAATGGCAGAAGTTATGCTGCATTCAAGCCAGCTGCGTTGGTTCTATCCTTGAATGGTGTCGAGGTACCCTGCTCGCCTTCATTTTCCTTCCCACTGTAAAGTCGAGGGTTGATCGTGACACTGTTGGTGCAGTTGTTCGTCTTATATATTCCAACTAGTCTATCAGCAAGCTCGAACATATTGTTTCGAAGCGAAATGATGATGAATTGGGCGTTTTTAGTCCTCTCCTTGATGTAGTGTGCGACTATTGAGACATTTTTGAAGTCCAGGGCCGCATCGATCTCGTCCATCACATAAAGAGGAGTGGGCTTGTAATGATGCAGCGCGAACACCAAGGCGAGGGACGACAATGTCTTCTCCCCACCAGAGAGATTCGCGATATTCTTCCAGGACTTTTTCGGTGGCCGGACGGAGAAGACTATTCCTTCGGAAAACGGATCCAAGGAATCAACGAGCTCCAGTTCAGCATCGCCGCCTAGGGTAATCATTTGGTACATCTCCTTCAATTTGAGAGTTATCTGCAAGAAGCCATCCATAAACATTTCAAGACGAAGCCTGCGAAGATCCTCATGTTCCTTCCTCGCTTCATTTCGCTCCGATGTGATTTGGTCGAGATCAGATACGCTGCAATAATTTTGATGGATAAGACAAAATGTGTCAATCAATTCCTGAAAATGATCAGTGAATGTGACGTGTCGCACACTTACCGTGACAAGTAGTCAGCCTCCTTCTTCCTGTATTCTGCAATAGCTCCCATGTTCGCGTTTTTGGAAAGAGAATCCCTCTCCTTCTCGAGGACGGAAATATCATTCTTGATGGATTCCATATTGTACTGCTCCAAGGAAGAATCTGCGAGCTTGGGTAAGGACGACGTGCCTTTTGACTTTTTGACCTTGGCGCCTTCGTCATCCTTGGGGTCTTTGATGTCAGGACAATCCTCGATCGCCTCGACATTGCTTTCATCCATTGCATCATCCTCTTCCACGTCGGATTCCTTCGCTTTATCGCTCATCTTCTGGTCCCCGCCTTCATCCTCATCCTCGTCATCGGAGAAGTCATAGTCGACTTCTTCCTGCTTCTCTACCCTGCAGAGTTGTTCAATCTCTTTCGTCCAATGAATGACCTTCTTCTCGGAATCCTTGATCTGCTTGTCAAGGGTCTCGATCTTGGCGATCAACTCTACCTCGGCACACTTAAGCTTCTGTTGAGCCTGCTTGAGTTTCTCGCACTCGCTGGATACCAAGCTAAGAGCCTGCCTTTTCTCTGCCTCGTCCTTCTTCACCTGCTCATATGCCTCCATGACATCCTTGGCTTGTCCTTGAATCCCTTGATGCTCCGCTTGCATCTGCTCCAATGCCTCCCTGCTCTGTAGCAAATCGATCTCCGCCGTTTCCTTCGCACGCTCGGCTTTGGCGATAACCTTCTTGGAGTTGGATATGGTGCTCTTGGCCGCATTGAGTTCCTTGTTGGCATTGTTCAGGTCCTTCTTGGCCTTGTCGCAAGCCTTCTGCTGATTCTTAAGCTTGGAACCTCCGGCGTTGATGATGCTTTTTTGGAGGTTGGCGACTTCTGCCTCGAGTTCCGATGTGGCCGCAACGCAGGATGCCATTTCGGACTTGCATTTCTTAACCTTCACGAGCAGCTCCTCCTTCTTCTTCTCGTCCGAGGCGGAGAGCGTGCTCTGTTCGCGCAAGGACGGGAGTTGCTTCGTCAACATCTCTCTGGTGGTATCGAAGCCCTCAATTTCCATTCGGAGTTTCGGTAGTTTGACCGAAAGCGACTTGACGAGCTTGTTCAGGGAACGGATTTCGTCCGACAATTCGCGGCGTCGGTCACGGCAAGCCTTGAGCTCCTCTTGTGCCGCCTTAGCTTCCTCTTCGAGCTGTTTCAAATCCTCCGGTGAGGAATCTGCCATGGGACCTACTACGGCGGCACCTTTCTTGCCATTCTAAATAATATGAGCCAACAAAATGAGAGGACGCGCAGAGTTGGGACACGACGCAGCCGCAAAATGTCGATCACAGCGCGATTCAGTATCTTACCGACAGCTTCATCTTTCCCCTCTGCACCGTATTTCCGCCGCCCGACATGGTCCCCGAGGTCTCGATGAGCTTACCGCAAATCGTCACGACTCTCCATCGTTTGCCGAAGTCGTACGCCCACCTCGTCGCCGTCTCCAGATCCGGCGCGACGATGGTGTCGCCGACGGCCAGGAACAGGGCCGGCGCGATGGAGACCTGTCCGGGATTAATAAGGTCGAAAAGCCGGGGCGCGCCCTCCGGCGTCTCCACGGCGCGATCGTGCGCTCCCTTCTTCATCTTGTCGAGAGGCACGAAGCTCGCCCTACCGAGGTTGTGACGGCGCAGGTGTTCGAGGCACTTCTGGGTCCCGGCGGTCGTCTGCACGACAATGTGATCGAGCATCCCGCACGCGGTCGAGACGGCGACGTCGTACTTCTCGTCGATGGTAGCGAGGTCGCCGAGTCGGCCCATAACGCCGCAGTTCGCGAGCTCGCCGCCCTTCCTCGAGGCCTTGAGAATGGCGGACGCCACGCGTGAATGGCCCGAGGAGGATTGCATCGACGATCTGGTGACCTCCACCTGAGTCTGTTCGGATGTAATATATGCGGGGAGGATGAGAAATTGTTATAGAGAGAATCGTGACTGGCATGTAACTTTGAAAAACCGATGACAATATCATACTGGCACACTCGAATCAATTCCACCTTGAAAAACTCACCAAAAGCTCGGCGCTCCTCTTGGCCAACGTCGTCTCCCTTTGTCCCGATTCCCCCAGCTCGGCCTCGGCCCGCTCAGCGCGCGCTTTGCTCGACGCCAGCTCCGCCTCGCATTCCCCCAGCTCCGCCCTCTTCGCGCCCTGCTTCTCGTCGAGCGAGTTCAGTTCCCCCTCGGCTCGCCGGAGCTGTTCCGAAGCGCGATTGACCGCGTCCTCGAGGAGATCCACCTCCATCTGGGCGGTGTCGAGGGAATTCTGGTAAACGGTGCGCTCCTGCTGCATCGGCGCTAGCTCCTGAGTCTTCTCCTCGAGTTCAAGACGCAGCCTCTCGGTGACGATCCTCGTTTCGTCGAAGATCGACTCGAGATTCTCGTCCTCGACGGTCTTGATTTCGGCGCACTCCGCGATGCGTCCCTCGAGCGTCGGAATGCTCCCCTCTGCCTCGTCCATCGCGATCCTCGCGTCCTCCGCTTTCTTGGCCTCCGTCGCCACCTTATCCTCCATTTTTTTTATATTCCCGTTCTCGTGCTTGATGTTCTCCCTCGTCTGTATGTCCTGCCTCTCGTACCTCGCGTACGCCTCCTTCGTCTCGCAAAGCACGGCGTACACGTCGTCGTACTCCCTCTTCTGCCCGGACATGCCGTCCTCGATTTCGGACACGCGCGAGTCGGCCTCGGCGAGGCTCGCGCGCTCCTCATCCAGCCTCCCCCCCAGCTCCTCCCGTTCTTCGGTCGCCGTCTCCCCCTCCCTGCGCGCGTGCATGGCGTGGAGCTGGTACAGCACGTTGCGCTTCCTGCGCACCTCCCGGTCCTTGTTCACCAGCGATTCCGCCTCGGCCTTGGCCCCCGACAGAGAATCCTTCTCCTTCTCGGCGGCCTTGACTCGGTTCAGCCTCTCCTGTCGCACCTCGCCGAGCTGCTCGACTCGCGCGGCCGCGAGGTTTGCGCGCTCGACGTACTTGTTCGAACCGATGATGTCCTCGAGGTACTCCAGCAAACCCTCGTCGTTCCCGTCGGCCTTGCCCTTAGGGGGCATCATGCTTATCATCTCGACCTCCCCCTGCAAAATGAGGAAGCGGTTGTTGTCGAGGTCGATGCCCCTGCTTCCCAGGTACTCCGACACCATCCCGAACGTGGCGTTGCGTCCGTCGATCTGGTACTGGCTCGAATTGTCCCGTTTCGCCACCCTCGACACCACCACGCCGGTGCCAGGAACGACCTCGTAATCGTCGTCGCCGTCGCCCGTGTCGATTATCTCGTGGAGGTGTACGGAAACCTTGGCGTATCCCGGCGGATTGGACCTGCACGCGTCGCTCGAGTGTATCAGCTCGGAAACCTTGTTCAGTCGGAGCTTCTTCGCGCGCTTCCCGAACACGAACAGCATGGCGTCGATGACGTTGGACTTGCCGGAACCGTTCGGCCCGACGACGGCCGAGAAGCACTTGTGGAAAGGGCCGATGGTCTTCGTCCCGGCGTAGGATTTGAAGTTCTCGAGGACCTGTCCCGTTCGTTCGTGCGGTACATGAGGGTGATGTGACGTGACGGAGAGAAGCAACGAAATGGCACGGGAGGGGATATGAGGCAATAGCAATAATATATTCATATGGGGTTACCTCCCGGATAGGATTGCGCGGCGGAGGGGAAGAGCAAATAATTATGGGGAAGAAAACGAACGAAATGCAACCAGCCTCCGCCCTCACCATTTTGGTGATCATGAGACGGGGGGGGGGTCGCTCCCGCTCCTCCTCCTCGACGACTTGCGCATCGGCGGCATCATCGTCGACCGTTGCGGCCGTCGTCGTCGTCGTATCCGCATACTCGGAGGCACCATCATCGTCGCCCTCCGCTAGGTCGTCCGCAGCTGGGATCGCGTCCACTGTGGTGTCGTCTTTTGTCATCTCTCTCTCTCTCTCTCTTGTGGGTTACTATTTGCGATGCCAGATACTACACCTGAGTCGGAAATGCCATCGTCAACCCGACATAATATTTGGCGCGGTGAAAACGACCTCTGTGGATACTAGTACATTGTCCACGAGATCCTTTCCGTGTGTGGTATTTAGTAGGAATAGTACCATACATACAGAAAGAAGCCAACGGCATTCCACAACATCATGGTGTATCGAGGACTCCCCATGTTCGTCTGGCGTCGTACGAGAGACTGGTGAAAAGAGAGACTCCCCCGCGCCCCCCGGCCCGCCTGCTCCATCGTGATGGAGGACGACGACTTCCTCCCCTCATACCTCCTTGCGACACCCTCAACACAACAATGTTGCGAAGGTCCTTCCCCTCGATCCTCGCCCGATCATCGGCACCATCCTGGCCGCCTCCGACCTCCTCCCGCTCCATCGCGTCCGCCGCCGTCTCCATCCTCGCGCCCTCCTCCTCCTCCTCCTCCTCCTCCTCCTCCTCCTCCTCCTCCTCCCCGTGGTGGTCCCTCGGTGGTGGGGTCCGACATCGCTCGACCCGATCCACCCGCGGACTGTACGACGGTCGGGACGTGCGATTTGGTAACAACGTCCCGTTCTCCATGAAGAAGACCCGCCGTAGATGGGATCCGAACCTCCAGAAAAAGCGGGTGTATTCGGAGGTTCTGGACGAGATGGTACCGTTCCACCTCACCACGAGCGCGCTGCGCACGATCGATAAGATGGGTGGATTAGACGAGTATCTCCTGAAGAGCAAGCACGTCAGCACCAAGGGGTGAGTGGGTGGCCGGTGGCCGAGATCGCGGTGGTTTTATTTCGTTTCTTCTTCTTCTCCTTCCCTTTTCGTTTGGTTTCGGTTGGGGGGTGGGGGAGGGGGTGGGGGGGGGCTGGATCATTCGCTCGGCGTTGGGACGATTCGGACCGTCATTTTTGTTTCATGCCCCACCCGACACGATGATGATTAAATATTCTTTTTTCGAACCCTCCTCTCATGCGATTGGCGGCCCAAATAATGATGACAACAGGGAGGGGGAGGGACAGCGCGTGCGCAACCGCATAATTCAGAAGATGACTCACAGGGAGGGATTGAAGAAGAAAGCGATCGACAACGGGGAGTCGGTGGAGGATTGGGATAGGATCGTATTGGCGGGAAAGAAGGTCAGGCAGCAACAGCAGCAGTCCCCGTCGGGGGCCATGTCCGTAATGGAAAAATCTTGAGTTGGATTCTACATTTTTGGTCGGGTAGTAACTGATGTTGAGGGCACAATTGCGGTTTTTCTGGCAGGCCTTGCACTGTAGGAAACGAAATCAAGGATGAATTGCTTGACTTTGATACACTCCGATGAAGCACGTGCCTCAAGTGTGTGTGGCATTTATTTCGGGGACGGGGGTGCAGTGCAGACAAAGGTTGTAATCCCCAAGGGGACTCTGGATTTGGAATCTCATTAATGTGTAGTATTGGTAAAGTGATTGTTTCAATAATAAGATTCAGTACCAATAACATCATCAATGGGATGGGTTAATATCCTCAATACTATAGATTGGTTGGAAGCAGATGAGATAGCTTAGTGAACAGTTGCAGTGTTGTGATTATGTTATGGGTGGCAGCATTCGCATCAACCAGACTTCAAACAGACGAAATTCATGTTATGTTTTAGTCCTATTTGTTGCACATGTCATTAAGATGCGTTTATAAAATTATGAAAAAAAAATTCAGAAGGGACCCTTGGGTCCATTAATGACAACATTCCAATTTTTGATAGTGATCAGACTGGAAACTCATGATTGACTGACAATTATCCTAGTATGATGGGTTTTTTTAACAGCTTAACAGCTAGTGGGGGTCATGACCGTCAACTTTTTGACAATCTTCTTTGGTGATTGGTAACTTCCACGATTTTTGTCCGTTGTTAGCGTTTGATATCTAGAAAGTTAGCAGAATTCTTTAGCTTTAATTGTGGCATTCAACCTTTCTACGCAGCTTGTTGCTACGATTAGCTGAGTAGAGGGTCCGTTTCGTGCCTTTTGAACGCTAGCTTCGGAAAGCGATTTCACAACTCCACAACTCAATTTATTACACCAAAATTGATGACCATGGCGTCTGCCGGGGCTATAAAGGGCAAATACTCGCCCGATGGCGGCATCCAGTGGCATCTAGGGTAGCCCTAGATCTGCAGTAAGATCTGCAGTACTGGGCGATGCGCTCGGCACCATACCGCCTGATTGGCATGGCCATCAAAATGGCTCGTGAATCAGGTCCATTTTTTCTGTCATCAATTTCATGTCTTGCATAACCGTAGGCTAAACGACCATGTAATGGTTGATTAAAAATAAAGCCTGGCTATAATATTGTTCTTTACTATGTATTAATTTAGTCCGTCTATTATGGCGGCCCACCAACAGCAATGAATGCTGTTTTGGCTATCATTGCCAATGGTGGGGGAGCGATTATTGTAATTGACAGAGAGGTAGTATAAATAAATTATTTTCTCCTGTATTTTATTGATTCTGCTAAAATCCTTTGGCGGCGGCCTCGTCTAACCCATTGCAAAGAGGCTCCTGGGGGTGTGGTATGTTTGTCCATCAAAACCATGCCGCCGGAGGGGGAAAGGGCTCCATCATGGTGGGGATATTTGTGTGATGTGTGTTTCGCTAGCAAAAAGTCTGTTTTTCGTTCCCGCCGGAATTCAAATTGGTGTTAAGCTGTTTAAGTAGTATTCAAGTTGTTAAGTGTTGATATACTATGTGCCATTTTTAATGCAATATCTTTTGTCATTTGGTGGTATTTTCTTTCAGTGAAACTTTCATTAGTAGTTTGGAACATCACTTCCCTGTCACCATTGCTGTTGTGTTGTTACTAAAGTTGAAGTACATACCAAGTTCAAATCCACCAAATGATTATCAACCCATTTATATGCATCTCTCTTATCTTATATCACTTTTTGGATAACAATCAATAATGCACTCTTCTTTTGACAAAATGTGATTTCTAGTCCAACCATCAGATCTTTCAAATTAATTCCAGACGTGAAATGTCTAATAAAAGGTAGGATTTTTATTTGAGCCTCGAGATGTATTACCACTTCACACACATACTTCAAGATCCATGCGCCTGCATTGTTGATATTGATTTTGTGGAAGGTTGATGGTAGATGCTTGGAGAAATGCAAACAATATCATCATTGTCATTGTGCCCCATGCCCACATCCACCATGCTCTCTTTGCTCTTTGACACACCTCTCATAAGCTATGGATCGGAAAGCAGATCCTTCATCACTTCATTGCCACCACACTCATTACACTTTATCATCCGTTGAGCTACCAACCCCCTGCTGATCAAGAATCCCGCCTAGTGCCGGAGCATTCCGATCTGCAAAAACCGCTCCCACCGCCCAAACAGAGGATAGAACAAGACATCAGTGACGGCGGAGTTGCCGCGGGCCCAATTGGCGTCCCTGCAGCCTACCACAGCTTCTCTGCCATGGGCATCACCAAAAAACACAACAATTCTGGTCCTGCTACAGAGAAATCAGTACTTTGTTGCAAAAACCAACGGCATCATAGCACCACCATCATGAACTCATCCTCCGTTTGCCCTTGCTCCTTCCCTTGTCAGGAAGATTGCCCCCACGTGGCACTCCAATCAGGCAAAGAAGTGCAGGTCCACAAGAGTAGCTACTTTGTGATGGCAGCGGCACCAACACTGGTTTGAGTTTTGGAGAGAAGAACAACAATTTGCTGGATTGCCCAGACAATCCCATGTCTTCTGAGGCAAGAAGACAGGGGAGGGGGGAGGGCATCAAATGGTGCAGAGTGCACTTGATGTGGTGGTCAGTGGGAAACACAGACCGCTGTTCACAACCGTAGTAATGTCCTTGATACTTCGAAGGGTGTGCAAGGACAACATGGGCACGGAACAATGGTGACGTATGGGCGTACAGAGGGGGGAGAGAATGAGCCAAGGTGGGAAGGGAGGAGGGGAGGGTGGAATACGAGACTGCTCCTACACTCAGGGATAACTACTAGACTGAAACTAAGGCCAGCCTGGCCCGCCTAATGGGTGTAAAACAAAACCAGAAAAGTCTCATCGCCTTCATCACCCACAATCAGGCAGACTCCATGTGGCTGCCATGAGTCTGACTGGTGATGAGGGATCCTGCAAGTCCAATGAGTTTTCTATGCAAGGAAAGATAGAGAGAGACACTACACGGCCGAAAGGAAGTATCGTTTGTCAGTATAATTATTTTTACTCTTTGTCCAGACACATTAAGCCTTAATAGTAGTGTAATGATAATCAATCAATCAATCAATGAAGAAAGCTAAGAGTCTCAGCTTTCCAATGGTATAGGGGTCTGGGGGTCGCAGACAGAGTCTTCATAATGAAATATTTGTTGGCGCAAAAAGGTTCAACTGTTGTTGTCTAACTTTTCTTCTCTCGTTTGTCTTTGATTTTCCTACACCCTCATACCACACTTTACGTAGATTCTTTGCTCTTCTACGTAGAGACTCGGCCAACCCGACACAAAAGAAACTATGTAACCATAGCCCACGTGATGGGAATCACGCCAAACAAAGGCATGCCTGCCCTCCCATCTGACACACAATGTACTTGGGTGAAAGCTAGCTAAAGCTAGGCAAATTACATGCACCGGCCAACCATAGCGGCCGTGGGATTCACCTTGCGTTCCGCTGTTGATAGCCTATTGGCCTGGCCCTAACATGCACATCCTCACAATATGTGGTCCAGAAGGAGCTGCTGGGGGCTTTCCAGCCTCTTGTCTATACAAACATGACACCTTCCTCTGTTGCCCTGAGTCTGAGTCATATGGACATGAAATTTGGAATTGACGAATGTTTATACCCAAAGCATTATGGGTTCCACATTGAGAAGCATGCCTAGAGATGGCACGATTGAAAGTTGCGCACACGAAGCCGATCGAGTTAATAACATCGGGGTAGCATGCGTCACACATCCAGTTGTCTTGGTACTTCTCAAGAGCATCAGTCAAGTTTACATAGCACTGACGAATGATATCACTGTTCTTCACCATGCTATTATCTTGCCATCCTAAATGGATTAAAACAGCTTAACAACAAAGTCCGTTCCGGTGGGGACAAAAAACTCCCGCTTGGAAGGCTTTATGCTAGCTAAACACAGGACACAAACATCCCCACCATGATGGAGCCATTTCCCTCTTCTGTGGCATGGTTTTGATGGAGGAGCGTACCCCAGCACTTGGCTGGGAATTGAGCGTTCCCACATCTCATTTGTGTTTGTGTGTCGCAGACGCAAATAGAAAAAAAACAATTAACCCATAGCAGCTTGCCCCCTAGGGTTAAAAAATCCATAGCATATCGCAAATATTTGCGATTCTCAGTATACAAAGATCTACGTATCTCTTTATTGGTGAGTTTTTGATTTAGCGGGTATTTGTACCTTAAAAACACAACCTTATAGTTTGAACCTAAATATTTAATAAACTCAACACTATGACCCCCCAAACTATTAACACATGCAGAAAGCTGACAGTCTCAGCTTTCCATGGGTATTAGGGTCGGGGGGTCGCGGACAGAGTCTAGTGAACGAAATATCCATCCGCGCGAAGGCGTTGAGATCGTGATTTCTACGGAGTTTTAATGTGATTTGCAAACTCGACACCTTTTTCGAAGTAACAAATCACCGGGTAATTCCTACGTTACTTTCTACGGAACGGAAAACTATTCTCGACGTGACGAGCTGTGATTTGTTGGAGTTTC
>JALLOS010000217.1:0-15211 GCA_036939435.1 Stephanodiscus minutulus
ATTTAATTGTTATAATAATCGTTTTCTATGATTAACCAATAGTCACCTTAAATATTGCTAAATCGGACATCGAAAAAACTCGTAAAATGTCACGCTTACGAGTTTTTGACCCACCCAGGCTTGTACCATACCGTATGTAAGAGTCTACCTGGCGGCAGGTGTGTTTCTTTGACTACCAGTCTGCGTGAAAAGTAATGTACCTCTCTGGTATCAATGAAGGTGGGTACTGATCCATGTAAGGCAGGAGCCAGTGGAAAAGCCCATCTATCTGTGGTGGGGGTGGTGTTCTACATGGTGTTCAAGCACCTAAAATTTCACATTGTAATTTTGAAAACAAAAAAACTATCGCTGACAAGTGCATTGGATTAAACTGATTTTTAACTTTTGTTGGGGAAGTAACTTTGCCCGGTCCTCTTGCAGAAAACCTCACTTTTTGCCTGAAGTTTGTGAGTCTAAAAGAAGAGGCTGAAGAAAGAGACAAGGAATGTTTACGTTGCCATGGTGTGAAATTTGTCTGGGTCATTGGCTGTCCGTGAAGATAGAAATGGATTTTTATATAGAGCCTTATTGTCCTGTTATATTTGACTGGGATTGAACTGATCATTGGTGATGACATTAGTACGCATTGTGGGAATATGATGGTAATTACCTATTTGCTTTTATGATAATGGTCTTCTACAGATCACAGTAATTCGGTTTATTTTGATAGTCACGAAGATGAATCCAGACATTTGCACCGTACTTGACACCCTTCTCCACCGGACGTGCCATGTGCCACGTCCAATCATCAATCCCTTCTAGATTATCCATCACAGATGGCCAGACTAACGCCATTCCCTTTTTGGGGGTGGCTGTGAAGTTTAAGTAACGAAATGCTGTGCCACCACCAATCTCTAACCCACTAGTAGCATCATTGAGATAGAGGAAAAACGTCAGTATCCTCGGTCCGAATGAAGATGTGTAATGAATCGGTGCAAGATCGTGGTGTTCCTCATAAAACTGGCCCGTCTCGTATCGCACCAGTTGGAGGTATTCATAATTATTGTATGGTATGCCAGTCAGCTTAGTCATTCGTTCAATCACTCCTTTCACGACTGGGTCGTCGTCGCAGCCTTCCATGCAAAAGGTGTTATATGACGTTCTTCCTTCTGATATTGAATGATTTGAAGCGTCATCAGAATCATACTCAGTAGATCGCTCGTAACCTATGGATTCACCAAGTTCAATGAGTTTTTCACATTCCTCCTCACTAAGAAATCCATCGATGGACACCACCCATGGCAACGCAGGCATTGTCTCCTCGTCCTCATCCTCGTCTTTTGGTAATTGTGTCTTATCATGGTATGGACTTATGACAACATTTAGATCTCCAACTGGAATAGTTCCCCCAATAGGGAGATTATCCCTCGAAAATATTGTTGTGTCTTGGCCAGCCTCTTTCAGCCACCGTTCAAACATGGCATTCATATCGCCGGGCTTGAAAATATTAGTTTCTTCGTCAACGGGGCAGCGTTCGCGAATATCTAACATTGAGCATTGTCTGCACGCTGCGGGGCAGTTCTTGACCATATCTCCCGAGGGCACTCCCGGGGAAATTTCGCATTGCCCCTTCGCTGCCCATTCGGCGCACAATGAGTCCTTATTTTGGCACGCAAGGCGGTAGTTCTTGAGGTTATTATCCACAAAAACCTCCTTGACAAAGTACAACTCACTCATTGTCATCACGTTGGCGACAGCATCGTCATTACTCTCATCTATAGTTTGCTCCACTCCCAACGAGAACAAGGCTCTACTACCCTGAGTTAGACAGTACAAACAGCTCTTGTTACAACCCAGCTCTTCCATGTGATATGGATTGGTCAGGCACATGTCATTGCGGGCATTCACCTCACATTCATCACTATCATCAATGCAGGAATTCTCGTCATCATAAAGGTTGTCAAAGAAGGCGTCAATGTACTGGTATACCACGTACTTGTTCGGCTCATATATACCACAGCTCTTCACACATTTCACACGGGTGACTTCTATGTCTGAAATGCACTTCCCCTCGTTCGCACGTGCGGTGCAATCGGGAAGTAAATCACGAAATGGAAAATAATTCCTTCCCTTATTGTGCAAAAGGCTCCTTCCGTCATAATTCTCTGAAACCCAATGCCTCCCAGCCTCTGCTATGAGCCACCTAGCATCCGCCAGGGGGAATATTTGAGTTAACGTTTGCTTCGAAATGCTTTTTGCATTCTTGTTGGTAATATCGGCGATATACACTGTCGCAGCGAGTCTCATTCCATTTTTCTCACGGTAGTCGCATGCCTCGGTGCCGTGTAAGGCCTCATCGCCCAGCATCACTGCCGTTCCCAGTCGGTATTTCATAGCGCCATATCGAGAAGATTGATTCATGCCTTCTTGCATTATTGCAAGCTCTCCTGAGAATCGACGCGTCGCCATCGTACTCCTCGGGGGGGGATCAGGTGTGGCATCGTCCTCGAGGATCAATGGAATGATTACATTGTAAACACTCCCACCGGTAAGAGTCGAGTCAAAATGCATGAATCCTTTCTCGCTATGGCTCACACCAATGAACGTCAAGTGATACGCCACCAACCCCTCCAATCCGAGGTGCTTTCCAATGGCATCGAGAACAACGTCGAATTTACCTCGCGCTAGAACATCTAGATATTCCTCGTGCGTCCTCTCATCCGCGGGGGAGATCCAATGCATGTTGCTCGTCCACTTCAGGGCCGGGCGTTGGACGTACCAGTCGTTGCCGTCGGCCATCTTGTGGAATTTGTGTACGACACTATCCGAAGCGAGCAACGGATTGTCACCGGTTAGCTTACGCAACTCTTCCGTGACTCCAAGACGATCGCAGTATGCAAGGAGCTCGGTCGTTAGCTCGGGCGGGAGGCCGACTTGGAATGCATAATCGGTGGCGACGGTGGTTGTGTGTTTGCCATTGTCGGCGGCATCATCGCCATTGTCATCGTCATCACCTTTCCTCCAAATGACGGGGAACAATTCGCCCGGCCGGAGTTTGGGCGAGACGAAATCTCCAGGAACGTCAACGTCGTCCTCGTAGATTAGACATTCGTCCCGCCCCGTTCGGATGCGTCTGCAAACCCTGACCGATCGTTGTTGTTGGTGCACCGGCATCATCGCCCTGTCATCCTTGGCGATATTGTCACCCGCACCCAACCATTCGATTGCAACCGCGAGTCCCTCCTCAATGTAAAGACCGCAAGCGAAGGGACAGAGTTTGCGCGTGGCCCTGACCCACTCGTCAACGTCGACACCGGGCATACCACACGATCCGTCATCCGCACGACGGCGGCAATCGCTCCGGGCGTCCTTGACGCGGAAGGCCTTCCGTCCCGCGTCGTTCGTAATGGTGTGTGCCTTCGTCACTTTTCCATCCCGATTGGTATCCGAATACGTAGGACCACGCCAATGACGCGCCTCCTGCGACAGCAGCCATCTTTCGTCGTCGGCGTCGTCCCCGCGCAATGGAAAAATCGTACTCCTCGCCATCGTCTCGACTCCCTTCGCCACAAGCGCTACATTATCGTGGTCGATTTCGGCGATGTACACGCTCGCGAACAGTCGCATATTGATGTGCCTACCGCCGCCGTTTCTTCGAATGCCGATATCGTCGTCTTCATCGGAGTGGCCAGGATTGACCGAATTCGCATGATGGATCTCGTAGTAATCATCGTGCATGGTATCGTACACGACGTCGTCGCCCATCACGACTCCGACGCCATATTGATATTCGTACTTCCCCCCCCCCCGTCTCTTCCTATCGTCCGAATCTTCTTCTTCCATTTCTTCGTCGACGTCATCCCATACCACCAAAGCGGGAGTTGGGACGTCGTCATGCTCTAGCAATAAGGGAACAATGACGTTGTACACCGCCCCGTCGGTATCGGCGATGGCGGGGACGAAATAATCGCGACGACGATGTGAATATCCTCCTCGTCCTCCCCCCCCTCCTCCTCGATTAGTCTTCTCATCGCGGCCGAACGCTGCCACGAACGACACGTGATACACGGCCAGCGAACTCAAGCGCAACGCCGTTCCGATGGCGTCCAGCACGACGTCGAAATCGGAATCCGACAACAACGCATCGAGGTAGGATTCGTGCGATATTTCGTCTTGGGGGGACATGGAGTACTGCACGAAATTTCCATCGCGGCCATTGCTGTTCATGTTGTGAATGTACCAATGCAAGTTGTTTGGCAATGAAACGATTCGACCGTTGATGTTATTGTTGTCATCGAAGTCTCCGTTGTCCTCCTCCTCCTCCTCCTCCTCCTCCTCCTCCTCATCCACCGCCTCCTCCTCCTCCTCCACCTCCATCTCCTCTGCCTTCTCCTTCTCCACTGCATGCTCCTCCTTCTTTTTTCCCCCCTCCTCCTCCTCATTTTCGTCGTCCTCCTCCTCCCAATCCTCACCCCCCGGCAACATCGACGAAGACGACGACGATTTATGATGCCTTCGCAGCGCGTCGACGATCCCCACCCGATCGACGTACCTCATAAGCGACGACGCCATCCCGGGTGGCAGGCCGACATGGTGGGCGTACCGCGACGCGATCTCGCCGGTGCCCCGGACCACCATCGGGACGATCTGACCGGGGAGCAATATCGGCCTAACGACGGAGTGGTGGCGGCGGCGGCGGTGGCGGCCCCCGTCATCGGATCCCCCAGCGCGGTCGCCGCCTCCTCCTCCTCCTCCTCCTACCCCGATCCCCCCCCCCCACCTCGCATCGTCGTTGATCGGATGCGCGCGATGGGTAGTGTCGTCTTCGTCGTCGTGGAAGCAATCCAGATTGGAGTAAACGTCGTAATACGCGCCGTCGTCCGCCGCGGGACAGTAGTATTTGACGCCGGGCATCGCCATCGCCTCCTCCGCCGACGTGGACCGGGACGGCGAGTAAAGGGAGGAGGAGGAGGAGGAGGAGGAGGAGGAGGAGGAGGACGATCCCCCTCCTCCGACATCGCACGCGGTTGCGGTCGATCCTACCACGACGACGTCTCCCGCGCGACACGCTCCCGCGCCCGACCCGGGATTGTCGCCGTCGTCGTCGTCGTCGCCGTCGTCGTCGATCGCCGTCGTCGCCGTCGTTGTCGTCATCCCCCCGAAGACGGCGACATCGTCGTCATCATCGCGGGCGCATGCGGGCAGCAGCAGCAGCAGCGGCAGCAGCAGGAGCAGCAGGTGTGTGATCATTGATAGGAGGCGGGAGGAGAGTAGCATGATATATCGATATATCGTCGAGGCTTTGGGCGGGTGGAATTCAGCTCCCTCCTCGCCTCCTCCTTCTTCTTCTTGGAGGATGATCGAAAGAGAAATTGCCGAGCTGGGCAGGCAGGGGCGGGCGCAGCAGCGCTGCAGCGCACCATAAGTACCCAGCCAGCAACAAGTTTTTCCTCCCCAGGAAAAATATTTTTTTTTTGTCTCAATCATGAAGAGGGAAGATGACGATGATACCATCCCAAGCGAAGTCGTATTTGCGCACGCTCCCACGGCTCCGGCTCCGGCCGCAATGCCGGAAGAATTCGACGAAAACCACCTAGTGCCCCTGACCCCCAGCCAGGAATCGGAGCGCAGATTCCCGCCGGGGTGTCCCGTTTGGTATTGTATCGATTATTCGTCTTCCTCGAATCGGAGGCACAGTACTACGCTGGAGGCACGCCACGGGGTGGTGAGGGCGATTTTCATCGACCTGCGATCGTCCAGGGAATTAGTGTACGGGGTGGAATCGAACGGGTCGTCTTCGCCGGACGACGACGGGGCGGCGGGGGGCGGGCATTATTCCTTCCTGCTGGAGGGACAACTCGCCTTCGCGAGTAATTGTCGGATCAGGGCGAGGGGGATGCTCGACGAGCGCGACCCGGACGATGCAGGACTCGAAGGCGTGATCCTCTGCCCCCTCTTCCCGCCGCCGTTGTCGTATGCCGTTCGATTTCATTTGGGCGGGACCGGGAGCCGACGCGTGACGGTGAAGTACGCCGTCGATCCGAATCTCCTCGTGTACGACCCGTCGCCATCGTCAACTGGCGGCGACGGCGGAGAACCGGCCGATCAAAAAATTCCGTCGCGTAGGGGGGGGGCGACTCGAGACTCGCCGCCGACCGTGGAAGAACGAGAGTGCGATCCGGCATCCACTCACTTATTGATTGACACTTCTCCCGGCAATAATACCGAGGCGACCAATCCCCGAGAGCATTCTCAGAATGCGCAGGTGAAGCGGAGATCATTGACCGTGGCGTCCGCTGATTTCCGCTCAGATGTGATATCATGTGATGGTGTCGGTGGAGAACCTGCCGATGAAATTCTGTCGCGGAGGGAGGAGGTGACTCGAGACTCGCAAGAACGCGAGTGCGACAAGACGAATGATTCGGCGTCCAATCAATTTTTGATTGACACTTCTTCCGACTATTATATCGAGGCGACTAATCCTCAAGAACAGTCTCGGACTGCGCAGGTGCAGCGGAGATCGCTGACCGTGCCGTCCGCCGTTTTCTGCCCAGATGCGATGGACGATGAATTCACATCGATTGGGGGCCGCATTACGAGCGACGGTGGTGGAGGAGGGGGGGGGGGCGTCCAGGCGGCGGCACGCCGCATAAATGGGGGCGAGAGAGGATTCCGTCTGCCCGACCCGCCGAGGAAACATGGCGTCGAAAAGACTTCGTCGTCGCTCGTTCCCGGCCTCGGCATAACGACTACGAAGCGCCCATGGACCCCCGATGGCAGCGTCGAAGACTTCGTGGTAAATAGGAAGATATGGATCCCTACCAATCGGGATTACAAGGAATTACTCATCGGACCGGGGGGATCGAGGCATCGCGAGCTCATCGCCAGCGCGGGGGGGGGTGTTTCGATAAAGCTACGTGGGAGGGTGGGCATTTCTACAAAAGGGGAGAGACCCAAGGAGACGTTTGTCCTCCTGGAAGGTAGAAAAGAGTGCGTCGACAAAGCGGAGATGCTGGTCAGGGAATTACTCGAGAACAACGAGGTGTCGGGATCGGTGAAAAACTCCGCGTGCACACCACACGATGTGAACACTGAAACTAGTAGAAAGGCCAATGTGATGGAAGGAGGTGAAGAGGCGCACGTTAACGATTCCGCTTTAGGTTGTCCCCAGAAAAGACAGAGGCTATCAGATGCAGCAAGTCTCTCGGATCATCCCAATGCCAAGGAAACTATTGATGAACACCCAAGAAAGGCCTCGAAGGTCGTGGGAAAGACCTGTATATTGACAGTTCCGTTATGGGTGATGAAAAAAGGGAATAATTTGTTCGGTAAGGTTGTATTCAATCGCTCTGTTTCGCTTGTCAATATATGAGGCACGTGCACCTCACCGCACGTTGGTTCTCTTCTTCGACATCAGAACACCTTTCCGGGGAGATAGGCAGGATACAGGAAAAGACGACTTGTTCAGTGAAAATTCGTCCCTACAACATCAAGGATGAAAACCTTCAGATTATTATAAGTGAGAGTGAAAATCGCGGTTTACAAAAAGCAAGAGGTATGATTGAAGGATCTCTAATAGAATTCTTGAATGATGAAGGTTCCAACAGCAGGCTTCTTTATGAATTGATGACAACTTTGACAGGAAGCATTAACCTTCAGCATGTTCTCACATCGAATGGTCTCGTGCACCATGAGGACCCTAATAGATTAAGAGTTTGGATGAAATTGTTGGAACTGCCATATTTTGCATTTAAGGGAAAACACCGTCCGCATGGGAAATTTCTTCAGGATTACTTTGTCCAGAAGGAACTCACATATGGCACGGATTGTTCGATTATTGTATATGGATTTGGATACAAAACCCCAGCATATTGTGATCCATATATTCTTGTTAGTGCCAGAAAGAAAGAAGAAGTTAGTATCGTAGAAGAAAGAGTTATTGAAAAATTGCGAGCACACCAGGGTGCATGCAGTATGTGTTGCAAATTTCTGAGCTATAGCCAGTGCATGGGCACCGGCCTTGGGGGTTTGACGGCGCAACACCTTCCGTTTATTCATCGCGGATGGTTGTAGCATCGATGATAATGTTATGCAAGTTATGTGTTTGGGCAGGGCAAGTTTATATATCAGCGTCTGCGAATTGCAGATGATCTATGCGTTAAGATTTATGTGTCATCTGTCTGAGCTTTATTCGATATAATTCTGGCACTTGCTATACATCGCCCGAGGCGTCTAGATCGTCATCGCGATCGATTTCATTCTCATCGTATTGGGTGTGTTCAAGGTTTGTATCAACAAGGCAAGTAGCAAAATTTAATGCGGTCACTTTGCTTCTTTAGTCTTTAAATATGCTGAGAGGATGAGCCTCCGTATTGAACACATGCTTTAGTTAAAAAATAGGGGTGTTATGCAGTGAGTTAGAAGAAAGGGGTGTTATTAACGCAGTCACAAGGGGATGATTGGTCTCGATGCAACCAGCGACCTTAGAATAGATCATTTCGCGACTGACCTTATTCAAAATATCGATCTCTGAGTCTGGGTCGAATAGTAAATACAAATACTTGAGTGTTTCTGCCATGAAGAATGATTCCATCCGATCGTCTTTTGAGTTAGGATTGTCCACATTACTCAATGATGCATACCCGTATTGTGTTTTGCAGTACTTTTCGATGCTTTGGAACACTTCCCATCCCCATTCCTTTTGTTTAGTGAGTTCGGATGATGGGAGGTGCATAAAAACGACGATTGAAAAACAAATGCGGTGCATCTGCCCATCGAGAAAAAAACTCACTCTGTATATTGGATCTCCCGTCAGCCTCGACAAGTAATAGAACGCCTCGACCGCCTCCGGCCTGAGAATATAAAATGGCGCGCGAACGGCGACGACCATATCGTTATCGCCCTCGAATTGGTAATACTCCGGCGCAAGACCGCTCTTCGTCCTGGCGTACATTTGATAACAGGTGTAGGCGATGGCCTTGGCGGCTTTCAAGTCCCGTTGGGCGCGAGGCGAATCCAACCCCAATGGGTCGGTATATGCAGAGAGGGCCAAACTACCGCCCATGAAGCAAACTAAATGATCCATCTTATGATCAAGCCTCGAATCGCCGTACTTATCGGCAATGTAAGAGAGGCCGTTGGGTTTGCTTTTATGCAGCAATTGTTCGTGCATCCCCGTCATTGCCTTATCCCACATTTCCCTGTATTTGCCTTCCTTCCGTCCGCCCTGGATCCATATCTTCAGCATGTATTCGTAGGTCGAGTCGCCCATCGCCCCGAACGAGACCTTGTCGCCCGAAAAGAAGGGATTCCCTCCCCCATCCTGCAAGTCTTGGAACAGCAATCCGTCCTTCGGTTGCAACTTCCGCAGTTGATCGAACGCCTTCTCCGTCTTATCGGCGTAATGTCGCTTCCCCGTCGCGCGCGCGAGGTATCTGAATTCCACCTGCTCCGTGCCCACGTCGGCCAGGCATCCGACGTCCTGGTTCGCCCTGCCGTCTTTCAGGTTGATGCTGGAATGCGGCAGTCCCGACGGCGTGTCGTACGCCTTCGCCAGCCGCGACCCGAGGTCGTCCGCCTTCGTCAGGAATGCCTCGTCGCGACTGAGATCGTACGCGGCAAGGAGACCTCCCAAGCTCCGGATGGTGGTCTCGAAGAAGGAAACGCCGTGGACCGAATCCTCGCCGGAAACGTCGTCGAAAGCGAGATGGTCGCGGACCCAATCTCTCGCATCCCAAAACTCATCCTTCATCCCCATCAGCCACAGCGTGTCCAGCGAATCGACGAGGCTGTAGGAGGACGACGTATTACGTGCACAGACGAAAGAGCGATATCCCTAATTAGAGGACGCATCACTCCCCCAACGACGCCGCCAAGAAAAATAAAGCAATCCGTAATATTGATAGCACGCAAGAAAAAACTCACGTGGTCCCCATCCCGCCCCACTTGTTCGTGGTGCCACCCGACATCGGCTTGATCTCGTCGTTCCCGAACGCACGCTCCTTGTAGTTCTTCCACACGTGCCTCATCGCCCCCCCGACGTGATGACGGCGACTACGCGCGAGCTCGTCGCTCTGCTCCGCGACCCGGTCCGACACGTCGTACGGGCTGTCGCCGTCCTTGTATTCGGCGTATCGTCCGCCCCCGAGGGGCTCGTAGCGCGAGAAGTCGTAATCCGCGGGGACGGCGACGGTCATGTAGGGGTAGTATCGCATGCCCTCCTCCTCGTCGGACTTTCCTCCGTGGCCGGCCGGGGACGTTTCCTTCGACGAATGTCCGTCACCACCACCACCGTCGTGTCCGCGTCCGCCACCGCGAAGCAGGCCGTGATTCTCGAGCTTCTTCTTCACGACGTCGTTCGCGACGCCCCTCACCCTTTCCTTGAGGTTGTTCATCCCCTCGGCGATCCTCTTTCCGTCGCGTCGTACCTCGTTCTTGACGGCGTCCAATAGGTGATGGCGCATGTTGTTGTTCTCGCCGCCATCCCCCGCCTCGTCGGCCTCGGCGACCTCCTCCTCCCCGTGATCGCCTTGGTCGCCGGCATACATCCCCCCGTCTTCCCCACCCCCCCCCCCGTCGCCCCCGAAAAAAGCATCGTCGATGCGATGGTGGGGATTGTAATTCGCATCCCCCGGTACGAGCTCTCCCCGCAGATGTGCCGCCGTTTTATAATCCCCCCGTTGCATCGCCCGTTCCTCGAGGGCCTTCTCCCTCCGTTCCTCGACTTCGGCCCTTGCGCTCTCCAGTATCAAATCCTGCACGTTCTTCGGTATGAGTTTCGAGGTAGCGGCCGCGAGCGGGGATGATTCGGCGACGCGATGTCCGTCCCCGCCGTCGATGTGCGGGAGCGTGCCGAATACTCGCGTGCCGAGGACTAGGCCGGTGGCGAAGATCGTCGCGCACAATGCCAAAAGGACGAGGATCGAACGGTGGTTGAGTATCAGATGCTCGGATGGTCCGGATCCCTTCCGTCGTATGCCCCGTCGGGCGCCGATGGGGGGGGGGGGGGGGTTGCCGCCGTTGAGCAGGCGCATGGCTGGGCTGGGTGGGGCGAGGCCGATCGACGAACGAGGCAGAGAGGTTGCGCTAATTCCACGCGTTGCCGGGGGGAACGAAGCTCGGGGCTCCATGTCGGGGGAGCATGTATCTTGTATGATTCCCACGTGGAGATATCTTACCAGACGAAAATATCTCCTTAAATTTACGAAGCTCGGGGCTACTTGTCCGGAGAAGCAAGGATTTTCCCACCTACATACCATACTATTCCAACGTTGGATATCCAAACAAAGACGACAGACGACTCTAGTACTCTCATCAGAACAGAACATTTTTTTTTTTTTTTTTGCGCAAAAGAAGGACGGACGCCCAACAATGACCACCATCCTCCTTCGGCGCGCGGCGGCATCCTCATTCAGCAGTCGATATGCGGCCGGATGCATCCCGACGGCGGCGGCGCCAGCATCGGCGAGTAGTAGCCGGCGTCCGTCGACGACCGGGCCCCGCCGGCCTAGCACGCAGACAGACTACGACGGCAGCTGGCCCCTCGGACGACGCTCGATTTCGTGGTACCGGGATCAGGTCGCCCGCTACGACACGTCGCTTCCCCCCGAGGAAGCGTCGACACCGCCAAGCTCGTGGTACGCCCATTTTCACCATCTCGAGCGGGAGGCCGTGTTCTTCAACGGTTGGGTCGCGGCGTCGGTATCGCCCGTCGACATCGGCGACTACGCGACGGGGGAGATATTGGGTCAGCCCTACCTGCTCACCCGCGGGACTGGGGACGACGGGAACGACGACGGCGGTGGTGCATTGCGGGCCTTCTTCAACGTGTGCACGCACGCCGGTAGCTGCCTCGTGGGACCGTGGACACACGGAGAACGGATCTCGCCCGCATTGGCGGGGAAATGCACACGCGGCGTCGAACGTCGACGGTTCAAATGTCCGTATCACGGGTGGGAATACAACACCCACGGGAAATTGATAAAAGCGACGAACGTGAGGGGGATGAAGGATTTCAAGACGGGGTCATTCGACCTCCGGCCCATTCGTATTCGTAGTCTCGGTCCCATCGCCTTCTTGAATTTCGGAGAAGAACACGACAACGACGACGACGACGACGACGAAGACGACGCGACGAAGAAAAAAGACGAGGCGTTCGTCGAAAACTCCCGATTGCTCAGCGACAGGTTGACGTCCAGTGGGTATCAAGGCGACTTGCAAGATGTCGAACATGTCGAAACGAGGTCATATACACTCAAGTGCAATTGGAAAGTACGTGCGTGGAGCGAGATGCTGAACACATTTGATTTGCTGAATGATTATTTGTTCATTTGTTTTCCACGAGTGTCTACATAATTTCGGATCTTTTGCGTCTGCTGGCTTGCGATATGTAACTTACGAATATTACGCCATCGTCCATACTTCATATCCGTTCTCACGCAGCTGTTTGTTGATAATTACGGCGATGGATGTTACCATTGCACTTACGCCCATCCCGACTTGTGCTCCAACATTAACGAATCCAATTACGGCACCGAATTGCTATCGAGCGAATTGTCCGTTCAACACGCGCCATTCAAAGAAGAGGTTTCTCCCAACGAAAGATTGGGTAGCCGACCGGGCGTATATGCCCATTGGTATCCGAACATTATGGTAAATCGCTACGGGCCCTGGTTGGATGTCGATATGATCATTCCCCTGGATGACACGTCGTGCGTGGTACAAAAATCTTGGTTCCTCGAACGCGACTTCGCGACCTCGGACAGGGAAGGGTTCATCCGTACGTCACTGCGCGAAAGCACTGCGGTCCACGACGAGGACATTTTCCTGTGCGAGAATGCCCAACGCGGCATCAGCAGTCGGGGGTATGACTCGTCGCGGTACGTCCCGTCGAAACAGGTGGCTGCATATCACTTCCATCAGCGTCTTGCGCGGGATTTGATGGAAGATTTGGTTCGTCGTGGTGAGAAACCGCATTCGGATTGACGGCGAGATTATGCAAATCTCCCCTATTTCACCATACACACCAGCCAACGAGAGAAGTTGAAAAGCTCTGTCATCTCGACGATTTTTTTATCAATGGAAGTAGGCGACAGAATTCGGCACCCTTTGCCACCTGGGAAAATCCCTCCAAAAACACTTCATCATGTCTCCTACACTCACCGGAAGGAGGAAATCAATTATGACTCCTCCCGCGAGGACTTTGACGGCGGTGGAAAGGATTGAAGGAACGATATCAGGCTATGTTTCCAGTGATTCGCCTGGTGTCGTTCGCCATCAATTCTTCTCCTATGTCATGATATTCCTAAGTCGGAAATCCATTCTGTCCGCAATAGCTCCTACTGAGTGGACATGTGGGCCAATCAAAAAAAATCTTGAAGCAACACATTGGCAAGGCAGGAACACAAGCGGCTGTACAAAAGGAAGAAAAATACAGTTGGAGAATGAGGTTCGATAAGAACTGGGAAAGCACTTCTGGGGAATGGCCCGGAGTACTGGTTAGTGGCGATTTGTGCAGTATGGGAGGCCAGTATGCTAAGAGGAAAACAAGACCTGACGGCACGGGGAATGACTACTACAAACAGAGGGTGTTTGTTTTAACTACTCTAGGTAACCCTGTTCGATCAGGGTTGAGAAGTTTCAATGAGCCAATCATCCCCAGCAGAAGTGTTGCTGTGTGTTTGGTGATTAGTGGCGAAAAGAGTACTAACCTTTGCTAATATATCTTAATTTGTTCTGAGCAGTGGTAGCAATTTAATATAAGCAACAACACAATACATATGGAGTCTACCTCTCTCTCAAGAGAGAGAGAAGATACTCCAATAACAAGAGGATTATTCATCAATCGGCCTCTTTGACAGACGAGGAATTTGTATCCTTATCCAAATCAGTCGTATCCTTCATGTTGTCAGACTCTTCATTTACACCGGGGACATCCTCTTCCAACCCATCATTTTTTGAACTGAATATTGTCATCCTCTTGAGGCTGTGCAAACTTAAAGATTGGCTCATGGGCATGGTCCCCTCCAATAAAGACATTAAGCTTGCTGAAGAATAGAGCACAAAAACCAGCAACAAGGGGTACAACAATGAATGTCACCATGGTTATTGTTTCACATGGAGCACACTGTGATTAGTTTGTAAGCCAGAAGTAAGAGGATTGACCTAATACAATGACTTCTCCTGTAATCAAGTTAACCTAAAACTGCAGCAATGCCAGACAAAATCCCTACAAATGCACCCAGCCATGTTGGCACAGGAATGCAAATGACCTTTGGTAATCATTCCTAGAAAAACTGGCGAGACTGATGTTGCACAAACAAGATGAAACAGACCCATGACATCAAACCTATACACGCTCAAGATGACAGCTGGGATGTTGATCGAAATGAAAATGATTCTGTTGATCCAACATGCAGCTCTGTCACTAACTCCAAGGTGAATGACAATGATACTGATGACGGAGGCAATTGCAATTCGGAGATAGTTGACTGAAGATGCCACAAGTGCTGTGACAATAACAAGGAGAATGATGTGCCAGAAGTTGCTCAAAGGCGCTATTAGGTCAAAAATGCAAGTATGGTCTTCACAGAAAAGACACATGTAATTTACAACTTAACCACTATTTGGGTTTGGGTGGTAACAAAATAAATTCGTGCGGAAACAAAAAACTCCCACTCCATAGGTTTCCTCCAATAGGAATAGTACAAAAAGTACCATCAACAATTAACAAAACTCATCAACAAAGATCACCACCATGGTTGCATGGGTTGGCCGAGGGCGGTTACACGCCGCGACGAGATACGACAACGACGACAATGGCGACGGACGTCGACGACGACGACGACGAGGGCGATGACGCCAGCTCGACGGGATGCAACGAGGGTGACAATCGCAATCGCAACGACGGCAAAGATGCCTGCGCATCGGCGACGGCAACGACACAGACAGTCGTGAGGCGGCGGCACGTCGAGAGGCGGAGGAGGTGCGAAGAGATGCGACGCGACAACCAGCTGGCGCGAACAAAGAGGTGGGGTCGAGGATGGATGCGTGCGGCAGCTGCGCGACGAAAGGTGATGCGAGGCGGAGGAACGTGACAACAGGCGATGTGGCAAACAGCCGGCAAATGAGAGACAAACAGGAGGAGAGGCGCCAGCAGACAAGAGGCAATGGGGCCTTGATAGGCCAAGGTTGCGCATTTAGAGGCGGAGGCAGAGTCAAGAGGATGAGAGGC
>JALLOS010000218.1:0-14062 GCA_036939435.1 Stephanodiscus minutulus
TCATCCACTCCATCTCCCGCGAACTATTTGATTGTTGTGTTATTTTGCCACGGTCGTTGTTGTCATCATCCGCTGTGTAGTTGTTGAGTAGAATAGTCATGTGTTCCTCCTCCTTCTTCCTTCGGGCTCTGTTCCTCCGGAACAAGCGCCAATTCCGTCGTTGTCCATCATCCATTGTTGCCACCATCTTCCTCCTCCAACCTCTCTCTCCTGTGCGCTGTTTGATTGTTGTGTCGTGGTCGTCGTGGTAGACGGTGACGGGGTGCGGGAGCGGACCCCCCTCTCAGAAGAGCGATGGGGGGGGCATCCGCTGCGCGGTCGTTCGGTCCCCAGCCGTCGTCGTCGCCCGCTCCCAGGACCCCACCTCTGCCTAAGCTGCCAATGCCGCCGCCCTCCTTTTCTTCTCGCCCGCACTGAGCCTCCTGTACCTCCCGGCCTCAGTCAACGTTTGTCCTCAGCTCCTCCTCGAAGAGCCGCGATGGCGATCACCGCCCCTCCCGCCCGCCCTCTCACCTTCGACGCTGCCGTATCTCTCCTCCCCCCCCCCCCTCCTCCCCAGTGGTTGATTGTAACGTTTTTTCCCGTTACTTCTCACAGCAATTGTCTCGTCGTCTACGTCATCGTCCTCCACCTGACCGCAATCCCAGCACTCAAAGAGCCAAGGGTACATGCGACTGTCACTCACGACGCATGTGCCCAGATGCCCACACGCGGACGCCTGCGGAAGGGTGTTCGGAAAGGTGTTTGCGTTGATATTTGCCTGGCGGAAGTAGTCTCCCCCCAGGACTTATCGTGGGGGAGGATGTTTTGTTGGCGGAGGCGGAAAAATACCATGATTTATTATTTTTATGGGTTTACTCGCTAGTGCATCGCCAGGAGGGCAAAATTCAAAAATCGGCCAACGTTAGGGCACTCCCCAGGGGAGGCGGCACACCCTAACGTCGGCCTTTTTATTGATTCCCACGCACTGCACACTGAAAGGGATCGTGCGTGCAAACGGGGGGGGAGGGTGGAGCACCATTGTGAGGGGGGGGAGGTAAAAAGCGACTTACTTTCCCGGGAGTCAAAGCAGCGAGTGACGTGGAACTTAAGCCCATTTGTTTTTTTCGATTCCGAAAAAACTGGCGGGAACCTGACGTGTGGACCCCCTACTAATGCCAAACCAAGTCCTTCCCCCGACATTTGCACCTTTCTCCTCCCCTCTCTCTCTTGGCTGATTGTTGTGTGCTTCAACCTCCATTCACGCTGTACCACCTTGAAGTCGTCATTTGTGGCAAAGGCAAAGTCGTCAACAAGCCACCTGATTGTAATCCCCTTTGCCGCTCCCATTGGTGGTTGGTTGTTGCCTCATCCGCCTGCTCCATTGCCGCCACCTTTGTTTTGTTGTCCGTTACCTGCTCGTCATCTCACGCACATGTCGTGCAATCATTGACTCCTTCCTTTTATTTGAATAGAAATACTCACCTTCCCCCTTTGTGTTCCCTTGCCTCCATCCATTGTTGGTTGTTGATTGCCTATCCACTTCCTTCTATTTTATCGAATCATTTTGAATTCTTTATTGTTGCTTGTTGTAATACTCTGGCAATGTTAGCAGGGACAACGATGACAACAAAGAAGGTCATGTGTCCTCGTTGTTGTTGTTGTTGTTGTTGTTGTTGTTGTTGTTAGTGAGGGTAGATACATGTGATTGTTATCGATGACACACGTGCCAAGATGCCCACGCTCAGAGGCCTCTGGAAGGCTGTCTGTTTGAGGATTCATCTGGCGGATGGAGTTCCCCCCAGAGACTTGTTTCGGGGGAGGATGATTTGTCGGCGGAGGCTGAAAATACCATGATTTACGAATATTTTGTGTTTACATAAAACTTGAAATCGGCTGACTTTAAGGCACTCCCCAGGCCAGAGGCAGCATGCCCTAACATCAACCTTTATATTGATTCCCCCATACACAGCAAGGGATCTAATGTGTACGTGGGGGGGGGGCCAAAAAAGTGATGGATGATGTGGAACTTGGTCTCATTTTTTTCCTAGTTAAGGTTGTAGGTTTTCCAAAAAGGAATCTCAGGCTACCAGCCCCTGTAGCTGTAGTGTAAATAAATGGTACATCCTGTAATCTGATTTATCAGTTTCTGGCCACCGTGTAATTCATACGCTGACCATTTTAGAGCCTAAATTAACATAGACATAGACCCTCCCACCTGACTAGTAGATCGTCATAGTACCTTACTGTAGAGGGTATCTACAGATACGGAATGGTACATTGCTACCATACCAAGCTCTGTGCTCTCCCCTTGCAAGAGTCAAAAATTTGATCTGTTGAAGCCATCCTAGTTCCTCAATTTTGTCGACATAGGAGGGCCCCTGTTAAAAAAAACTCTGGGGGGGAAACGGGAAAGATGAAGGAGAGACCCATAGGCTGTGGCATTGGTGCCTCATGCAACCTGACTGGCCAGGGCAGCCTGAACAAACCTACCTGGTTGGGGCAACTGAACACTACACCCTATCTATTCGGGGCATCCAAACTCACCCCAACTGGTATTTGCAGCCAAATGACCCCTAGCTGGTTGGCTGAAAAGGTGTGCTGTATTTCATTGGGGCTGATTGAAATGCAACTTGTACACCTACATCATATGCATATTCATCTAACACGGTATCAACCTCCATGTCCACTTGATAGTACAATAAACCGTTCAACATTGTTTGTTGCAAACCCGAATTGGTTCCAAAAGTGAACCTACTTAATGTGGTGAGCAATGTGCCAATAAGAATGTAAATCAAGGAACCTCTCCACCGTGAACATGGTATCCAAAGTCATGAGACAGGTAGCATAGGCGGATGCGATGCAACGTGTTTATCTATATTTTACAACTTTTTAAGTTTATTGTTTAAATGCAAGCAGCAAAGTAATCATGATAAGGGGACAGATGGAGATCGTAGCTATGCTTGCGGCATTTTGAGATGTCTTCTTGAGGTGGTCAGCCAACCAGTCGTAGTAAGAGGCATCCGAACCTGGCTTGTGCGAATTTGACGCAACGCAACATGTCGTAGAATAATCCAACTTGGACTCTTCACAAACGGGACTTCCATCTTCCTCTCTCTCCGCCAGGCCGTCGGCTAAATTCATGCAGTGTATCGATGAAGATCTGGTCTTGATGAAGGAGTGTGAGTTGATTTCGAGTGATATGGATCCGTGTTCGCACAGGGAACATCTTTTCTTGGGGGGACTGAAGCAGCATGTATTTGAATACGCAGACTGGATGGCATTGCACTGGTCACTGCCATCCCGCACCATGCCAAGGGTCAACAGTGGACCTAGCTCACTGCATGATAGTATTTGTTTGTTATACTTCACAGTTGCATCATATCTCAGGGATTTATCACCACAAAGAGTGCACTTTTCATAACAGCAGTCATCGAATAGCACAGCCTGAGTATCACTGCACATTTCACTATCTTGGACTTCATTCTTAGCCAAAATGGAATTCAGGTCGAGGCATGAAACGGAAGTGCCTTTATATTCAACAAACTCTTCGGATTTTAGTTCATGATGGATTTGATTCCTCCGGCAAACATTGCACGGTTTCGAGGACGGTGTTGGATCTATAGCAGGGGGGGTCTTGCTTTCGGCATGAGAACAGCATGAACTTGTTAATAATGACCTGGCAAGAGAACACTTGAAATTTGACGCTTTTGTTAGATGATGAAGAGCAGAAACGTCACCGCAGGTGGTGGTGTTTCCAGCGTACATAACAATTGTGTCGTCAATCAATTCCGTATCAGTGCAGATATCACACCCATGGGGTTGCGAGTCAAAAGTTGACAGCAATCGGCCGGTATCAACAGTGTTCTGCTGAGGTTGCGAAGAAGGCTTGGGCTTCAACATGTCAACAGACCAAAGCATAGTGCCTCTTAAGCACATCATCTCGGCATATGCTTCCTTGATGGCCCATGTGCTCTCATCATCGAATGATATCATTTGGTCTCCGTCGACAACCGCAACCATGGAGCTACTGCTCACATCTTGATGTAGCTGATCGTAAGATCTACTCTCTATGTACTCGTGAATTTCACTAAATGGAAGAAACCCTTTAGTATTGCCACACCCCCCAAGACCAGGAGATCGAAATGGGCATCCCAACTCTTGACATCTGTCATCAGCCAAAGAATAGGTCCTTCCAAAAGCAGCCATGCCTAGAACGAATTTTGTCGAGACAGTTTCTTTGAGTAACTCAAAGACCACCGAGTCTATCATTTTGAGATCCGAGTGAGCGCCAACAGTCTTGGGTATGTTCTTAGGTGTGTGATAATCAAACGACATCAGGTTGAACCAATCAACATGCTTTGATAATCCGATCACATCATAGTCATAAAGCTCCCAATCGGTGGGGGGTAGAGCTATGGTGAAAATAAATTCTTTCCCAGATTTCTTAATGGCAAGTCGGATATCTTCCGCCAACGAAACCAACAGCTCATAATTGTCGGGGCTGCCTCCTTTGTCTGTGTCTAACGGGGCATCCCAGTCAATTTCGATCCCATCAAAGTCATAAAGTTCAAGAAATGATACCGCACTTTGAGCAAATGCCATGCGGTTTGTCTCTGATGCAACCACTTCGTTATACGTGACTGGATTCATCCCTGATCCATAAAATACCCCCTCAGTTACAGCAATTATTGTCTTGACTTTGGGATTGCGCTCTTTCACCTTGTTGAATTCTTTGTACTTGTCGACTTCATCCCAGGATCCAACCCATGGCTCCACGAGACCATCTGATGAGATTGATGCAAAGGAGTAAACGATATGGGTATATGATGTGCCATCTATGTCGGAAGGGTCAAATTTGTTACACGTATCTGGGTTGTCAGAACTCCAGCTCCTCCAGTAAGCTTGATTCACCGTCATCGCTAGTGGATCTTTGCAAGGTTTGATCTGAATAGTTAAGGCGGAAGAAGCCTCTTCGGGTACCTCGTCAGGTTCCTCTTCTTCGGGTATCTCGTCAGGTTCCTCTTCTTCGGGTTCCTCCTCTGCTGGCTCCTCCTCTTCTGGTTTCTCCTCAGTTGGCTCCTCCTCTTCTGGTTCCTCCTCTTCTGGTTCCTCCTCTTCTGGTTCCTCTTCTTCTGGTTCCTCCTCTTCTGGTTCTTCATCTTCTGGTTCCTCCTCTGCTGGTTGCTCCTCTTCTAGTTCCGCCGCCGCCGGCTCCTCGGTCGGTTTAGTAGTGAGTCGTATGGTAGGCTTTTTTGTTGGCTCATCCGTCGGATAAGGCGTGATGGGCTCCCTTGTCGGGTACGGTGTTGCTTTAGTTGTTGGAGTAGGTGTAGGCTTCTTCGTTGGATACGGCGTAGGCTTTTTCGATGGTGCATCAGTTGGTGCTAAAGTGTCAGGCTTGCACATGGTGTAAGCAAAGCAACTCTGCCCACTTGGGCATTCGTTGGCAGATCCCGTTTTGCACTGGGTAGTACACTTTTCGTTGGCATCCTCATACGAAACGCCACAAAAAAAGGAGTTCTTGTCACCACAAGGTGTATTGCCAAAGCAAGTCAAACCAGGAGGACAGTCATCATTCCCATCTGGACAGGGTTCACCACATATTTGAGATGCATGATCAAATGTCACTCCACAGTAAAAAGAATCTATCGGCACACTGAATACGACTGGTATGATGGGCTTCCTTGTAGGGGGCTTTGTAGGAAACTTGGTAGGGTATTTCGTCGGAAAATTAGTTGGACTTTCGGTTGGAAATGGCGTAGGCTTTAATGTTGGCTTGTCTGAAGGAAACAAAGTAGGATTCAAGGTTGGCTGATCTGTACGTCTTAAGGTTGGCTCATCTGTTGGTCCTAAGGTTGGCTCTTCTGTATTTGGGGAAGCCTAAATAATGCCAATGGGTACATGTCATGAGCAAAAAGTAAAATCCCGATAAAAAGACAAATTTGAATATGATCTAAACTTACCGTTGGTTCATCGGTAGGCGTTACTGTTGGTTCATCGGTAGGTGATTCTGTTGGTCTCGTTGACGGGGCATCTGTTATTGGTTCGAGTGTTGGACTTCGAGTCGGGCTCATCGTGATGGGGCTAGTCGATGGCGATAATTCAAAACTACTGATCGCATCACCTTCAGGCTCTTCAATATCCACCGAAGTTAAATCCACATCACAGGTAGTGTAAGCGAAGCAAGACTGTCCAATTGGACAACTCTTGGACGTGCCTGTTGGGCATGGGATGGCACAGTTCTCGTTTGCATGGTTCATGTCAGTCCCACAGAAGAAGGACTCAGGCTTGGCACAAGGGGTGAACGCGAAGCATTTTTCTCCGTTAGGACATTTCCCGTCCGCACACGGCACAGAACATGATTCAGATGCCTCTTCAAAACTCAATCCGCAAAAGTAAGATTCGATCGGAGCATCTGCTGAGAAATTAGGGATCATCTCATCAGTATCACTTTCACTTGACCCAGGCGAGCCAGATAAAGGGGTGCACGGTGTACCTAAGAAACACGCCTGGCCGATTGGACACTCCACAGAAGAACCACTTGAACAAGGAGTTTCACACTCCGCCGACGCTACCTCGTATGTGATGCCACAAAAGAAAGATCCATCCGGCAGATCGCTTTCTACAACAGAAAATGAGGGCGGTCCGTCCGCGCATGGTGTGTATTTTTGACATTTTGCTGAACCTGGGCACTCCGAGTCCTGACCTGAGGGACAGGCCTTGTCACATGACGTGGATGCTTGGTCGAACGTTTCTCCGCAGAAAAATGTATCGGACTGCATGCAAGGTGTGAAGCCAAAACATTTTTCACCGAATGGGCATGTCGAATCGAGGCCATTTCCACACGGTTTGGTACAAGTAGAAGCTGCTTCTTCCCAACTCATTCCACAGAAAAAAGATCCGCTGGCTTTGCACGATGTTCCAGCATAACAGTGAAGATCGCCAGGGCAATCACTTGAAGAACCGCTTGGACACTCAAATGAACAATTTGACGTCGCGTCATCATAGCTCTTTCCGCAGAAGTAGGACTCTGGTGGTGCTGTAGGAATAGGTTCAAGAATTCCTGATGGAACCGCATTTGTTCCGTTTGCATTGCACATAGTGTGTGCATAGCAACCCGAGCCATTCGGGCATTGCGAGCTTTTTCCCAATTTGCAAGGAATTGTACAGGATGAAGACGCATCTTCAAAGTTTAGCCCGCAAAAGAACGAATCAGACTGTTTACAAGTTGCGGCTGGAAAGCATGAAGTTCCTAAGGGACACTGATTATCAGATCCGCTAGGACACGGCACCCCACAATTAGTAGATGCATCTGTCATACTTGATCCGCAGTAATATGATTCACGTTCATTGCAAGGAGTTTTGGGGAAGCAGAATTGGTTTGATGGACAGTCCGCGTGGCTGCCCGATGGGCAGGCGACAGAACATGACATAGATGCCTCCTCAAAAGTTGTTCCGCAATAGAAAGATTCAACAGGATAATCTATCGTGGAAATTTTACACGATGTGAAAGGAAAGCATGCCTCTCCAGCTGGGCAATCTTCTGATGACCCACATGGGATAGTACAATCTTGAGAGTCGAATGACGTTCCACAAAATGCTTCAACAGCACCATCATCTTCATTGCATGTTGTGAACGCGAAGCAGCTGAGGTCGTCTGGACAATCACTGGACTTCCCACTTTCACAAGGAATGCTGCAGGTTGAACTAGCATTTATGTAATTAGTCCCACAGAAGTAGGAACTCTTGTCTGCGCACGTCGTGAATGCATAGCACGACATTTTTCCAGGGCACTTATCACTCTCCCCGGTCGGACAAGGATGTTGACATGAGGCCGACGCTTGTTCGAAGCTCGTACCACAGAAGTATGTCTCTCTATTGGGACACGGAGTGTTGGCAAAGCATTTCTGACCATCAGGACATTGGGAATCGAGCCTTGTTGGGCAAGGCAGAGTGCATTGAGTTGCGGCATCGATAAAAGATGTTCCACAATAGAACGAGTCGCCTGGTACAAAAGGAGAGGGCACCGACGATCCAGGTTCCGACGATCCAGGTTCCGACGATCCTGGTTCAGATGAGTCTACATTAGTGTCATTTGCGCCGCATGCTGTGTGGGTAAAGCAAGACTCCCCAAATTGACACTCGCTGCTACTTCCCGATGGACAAGGGCGTCCACAGGAGGAGGCATCCTCGAAACTTGTGCCGCACATGAAAGTTTCATTTTTGTCACAAGTTGTGTATGGAAAGCAGAATGTTCCATCAGGGCACTCGTCGTCTTTACCAGCACGGCAGGGAAACAAGCAATTCGATGACGCATGACTCCAAGTTGAGCCGCAGAAGTATGAGTCCCTGCCATCACATGGCGTGCTGCCGAAGCATGAATATTCAGGACCTAGGACGGCGCATTCGGCGCTGGAGCCGCTTGGACACGAACGAGAACATGAAGTAGCAGCATCAGTGTAGTTCTTCCCGCAATAGAAAGTGCCTATATTGAATACAGCCTCCGGTTCAGTATCTTCCGGTTGAGAAGCTGCCTGTTCAGCGCAAGACGTTTGAGCATAGCACTTCATGCCAGGTGGGCACGATGTATCACTTCCATCAGGGCATTGTTGTGGGCAAGTACTGTTGGCATCTGCAAAAGTCTCGCCACAGTAAAAAGAATCGCTGCAGTCCTGGGTTGCATAACACTCTTGGCCCGAATGACATTCGTCCCCATTTGGGCACGGAAGAAAACAGTCGATACTGTCAATGTCTGATCCGCAATAGAGAAACATAGCTGTGTGAGGTGCGCCTGTTGCTGTGAACTCAACTAGAGTGAATGCATCCACACTGGGCATCTTTGTTGGAATTTTCGTTGGAGCTTGTGTATCGGGCGCAATTGTTAGAACGTTTGTATCGGGCACCGTTGTTGGAACGAGCATATTGTATGTGGACGGTGTTGGAGCAATTGTATCACGCACATCGGCTGAATCGGCTGAAGAAGGTGCCATATCACAAGGAGTGTTTGGAAAACAAGCTAGACCGGGAGGACACTCAGCCGATGACCCCGTTGGACAAGGCTTGGCACAAGTTTTTGATGCATCAAGGAAATCAACTCCACAGTAGAATGAATCGCTTTCTGAGCAAGGCGTGTAGGGAAAACATTTTGTTCCGACTGGGCATTCTTCATCTAGTCCCGTTGGACAAGGATCTTTACATTCACTTGCCGCATCATACCAAGTCTTTCCACAAAAAGATGAGTCACCACTACTGCATAGCGTATTCCCATAGCATGCTTCGCCAACTGGGCATTCCGCTGCACCTCCAGTGGGACAGGGCAGATAGCACTTTGTAGACGCATCAACAAAGTTGGTACCGCAGAAATATGAGTCCGCGGGGAAAGGCAGAAGAGTTGGGTCCTTGACATCACTTGGGGTGGTATCGTTACATGGTGTGTACTTGTGACAAGTCTCCAGGTCAGGACACTCGCTATCGTTGCCAGTTGGACAGGGATCAGTACAGGTAGAAGAGGCATCATGAAAGGTGGTGCCACAGTAAAAAGTCTCTGTCTTGGAACATGGTGTATATGCGTAGCAGGTTTCCCCAATGGCACAGTCGGATGTCAAGCCACTCGGGCATGGTGCTGTGCAACTAGCTGCTGCTGCTTCCCACGTTGTCCCACAGAAGAAGGAGCCTTTATCACTACAAGGCGTGCTGGCGAAGCAAAGCAGATCGTCCGGACATTGTTCAGATCGACCACTTGGACACGGTACATCACAAATCATAGAAGCATCATCATACGAGGTACCACAGAAAAACGATTCTGGTGGAGCCCGTGGAACTGGTGGAAGAGGTGGAGTAGGGACGGCATTCGTCCCATTTGCACTACAGAGTGTGTATGCGAAACACCCTTCGCCATCTTCGCAATCGTTACTTCGACCAGACATGCATGGACGACTGCATTTGTCATTAGCATCATCAAAATTCGAACCACAGAAGAAAGATTGAACCTCATCACAAGGAGTTGACGGAAAACATAACTGATCCTCTGGACAATCGCTTGAGGATCCACTTGGGCACGGGATGAGGCAGCTCGTGGAAGCATCCACCCAACTTGATCCACAGAAAAACGAATCTCGCTCACCACATGGGGTATGCGGATGGCATAATTGGCCATCAGGACAATCGGAATGCTTCCCAGACGGGCATGCTTCATCGCAAATCATGGAGGCCTCTTCGAATGTGTTGCCACAGTAGAAAGATTCGACGGGGATGTCAGTGTTTTGAATGTTACAAGTAGTGTAACCGAAGCAAACTTCTTCTAGTTCGCAGTCATCATTGCTTTCGCATGCTTTTGAGCATTCTGACGAAGCTTCCTCCCAGGTATTCCCACAATAAAAGCTGTCTTTGTCACTGCATGATGTATACCCATAACAACTTTGGCCATCGGGGCATTTACTTGAGAAACCGCTAGGACAAGGTATGGAACAAGTTGATGTGGCATTTTCGAAGCTTGAGCCACAGTAAAACGAGGCTGGATCGGCATTAGGAGCCCCTGGAGAAGAAGTGGTGCCTCCTGGAGAAGAAGGGGTGGCTCCTGGAGAAGCAGGTGCGGCCAGGCATGTTGTGAATGCAAAGCAGTCCAAGTCGTCTGGGCAGTCATTTGGTCCAAGAGGGCAAGAATGTTCGCATGAGGCTTCGGCCTCCTTCTTGTTCTTTCCACAGAAGAAAGTTGATGAGATCACGCTTGGAGTTTGCAGATCCACTGTGGGTGCCGTCTCCTTTTTGCAAATCGTGAATGGGATGCATGACTCCTCGGGGGGGCACTCTAGAGACGTCCCATTCGGACAGGGCACTAGACACTTCTCATTGGCATCGGCGTAATCTTTTCCGCAATAGAATGAATCTAATTCTGAGGTCGGTGGACTCGAAGGATCTCCGCCAGGGCTCGTGGGGATTTCTTCGCCAAGACTCGTGGGGATTTCTTCGCCAAGACTCGTGGGAATTTCCTCCCTGCCGACGCAGGTCGTGAATTCGAAGCAGGCGAGGCCAGTCGGGCAATCCGTGCTCTTGCCGGACGGGCACCGGTGCTCGCACAATGCTGATGCATTCCTGTGCGACGAGCCGCAATAGAACGAGTCTCCGATCGTGAAATTGTGCGGAGCGGACGGCGCCGGAGTCGGGACCGGCGCATTGGTCGGGTTGAACCCCCCCACCCCGCACGATGTGTACGAGTAGCAGCTCAGGCCGCCGGGGCAATCCTTGCTATCACCGGACGGGCAAGGCTTGTCACAACTCCCCGCCTCGTCGAAGTCGGTGCCGCAGTAGAAGGATCCGGCGTTGTTGCACGGCGTGTAGGCGAAGCACTTCATGCCATTAGGGCAGTCGGAGTGCTCTCCAGAGGGGCAGGGGTCTGAGCAAGTCGAGGCGGCCTCCTTCCATGAGTGGCCGCACATGAAGGAATCGCGGTCCTGGCACGACGTGTGGGGGTGGCACGCCATACCGAAGGGACAGTCGCGACTTAGCCCGGACGGGCACGGCAGGGAGCAGCTCCTTGTCGCCTCGTCGAAGCTCGCCCCGCAGAAGGCAGATAAGTCCTCAGGTCCCGCTGGCACGGTTGAGTTGGAGGAGGGATCGGGGTCGTCCACGTCGCAGGTCGTGTGGGCAAAGCAGGTTAGGCTCCCTGGGCAGTCGCTCGATAGGCCGGAGGGGCAAGGCGTGTCGCAGGTCCCGGCGGCGTCCATGAAGTTGTCCCCACAGAAGAATGAGCCCTTGTCGGCGCACGTTGTGAAGGCGAAGCAGCTCATCCCCGTCGGACAATCGCCGCTATTACCAGTCGGGCACGGATACTCGCACATCGCAGAGGCCTCGTTGAGGTTCGCGCCGCAGTAATAGGTCTTTCGGGTGGGACAGGGCGTGCTGCCGTAGCACCGCTCGCCGTTCGGGCATTCGGAGTCCTTCCTCGTGGGACATGGGTCGGTGCACTGCGACGAGGCCTCGAGAAACGAAGTCCCGCAATAATACGAGTCTCCCGGTATATAAGGGTTATCGGTGGATGACTCCGGCGTGCCATCCTCCGGCGTGCCATCCTCCCCGGGCGTGCCGTCCTCCCCGGGCGTGCCACCCCCCCCCCCCGGCGTGTCCTCCTCGGTAGCGTCGCACGTCGTGTGAGTGAAGCACGACGTCCCCGACGGGCACTCCGTCGGGCTGCCCGTGGGACACGGCCTGTCGCAGCTCGACGATGCGTCCTCGAAGCTCGTACCGCACATGAAAGAATCGGTCTTGTTGCAGGGCGTGTAGGCGTAGCAGTGCGTGCCCGCGGGGCAGTCGTCGTCCGTGCCCGACGGGCACGGCAGCCGGCAGCTCGACGCGGCGTTGTTCCACGACAGGCCGCAGTAGAACGATCCCCTCTCCTCGCACGGGGTGCTCGAGTAGCACGACATGCCGGCGGGGCACTCGTCGTTCCTGCCGTTCGGGCACGGCTCGGTGCACGTCGTCGACGCGTGCTCGTACGAGAGGCCGCAGTACTTCGTGCCGTCCGCCACCTTCGGCGGCCCTATCGGCTCGTCGTCCTCGTCCCGATCCCGGCACGTCTGCGTGCCGTAGCACGTCAGGCCCGTGGGGCACTCGTCGTCCATCCCGCTCGGGCAGGCGTCCTCGCACGACGCGCTCGCGTTCGCGACGCTCGTGCCGCAGTAGAACAGCTTATCTTTCCCGCAGGGGGTGTTGGCGTAGCAGGCCATGGAGTCCGGGCACCCCTCGCTGTTGCCGGAGGGGCACGGGAGACCGCACGTCGCCGACGCGTTCTGGAACGAGGTGCCGCAGTAGAACGTCCCCGACGGGTCGTAGGTCGGCGGCCGGGTCGGCGGCCCCACCAGCGCGGCCCCAGGAGGCGGCGCTCCCTCGTCGCACCCGGTGGAGGCGTAGCAATTCAGGCCCTGGGGGCAATCCGTCGGCGATCCCGTCGGGCAGGAATGCTCGCACCACCCGGACGCGTTGACGTGGGACGTCCCGCAGGAGAACCCCCCCACCGTCGGGAGGAGGGAGGACGACCCCCCCGTCGGCCTCCGCGACGGACTGATGCTTTCCGAGAAGAAAGTGGCCGCGATCGGGCCGTCCGTGACGGCCGCCGGCTGACCGCTGGGCCTCCCCGCGGTGCACTCGGACACGGCGTAGCAGAAACTGCCGTCGACGCAGTCCTCGATACCGTTCGGGCACGGAGCGTCGCACGACCTGGACGCGTCCAGGACGGAATCGCCGCAGTAGAACCCGCCCCCGACGCTCGGCGGTATCGACACGACGCCGGCGTCGGCCGGGACCGGCTCGGGGGGGATCGGCACGTCCGCGTCCGCGGGGCACTCCTCGACGGAGTAGCAGAACCCGGAGGCGCAGTCGGAAATGCTCTGGCACGGCACCTCGCACCGACGGGCCGAGACGACGGAATCGCCGCAGTAGTACCCCCCCGGCCTCCTCCGGGGCGTCGATATCGGCAGTCGCGTCGGCGGGAGGGAGGGGGGCGCGAGGCCCGCGTCGAATTCCTCGAGCGGCATATTCGTCGGGGGCCGTCCCCCCCCGGCGTACTCGATGATGGGATGTCCCGATACCGCGTTCCCCACCGCGCCCGGCGCGGGACCGGGAGCGCGGCACTCCGTCACGGCGTAGCAGAATTCGCCGTTGATGCAGTCGATGATCCCCTTAGGGCAGGGCGTGTCGCACGACCTGGACGCGGCGTCGGCGGATTTGCCGCAGTAGAACCCGCCGGATTTCTGGGGCGACGACGACGGCTCGGGGGTGGGCGACGCCTCCTCCTCCTCCTCCTCCTCCTCCTCCTCATCCTCCTCTTCCTCTTCCTCCTCCTCGTCGGGTCCTTCGTCGTCGTCTTCGTCCTCGTCTTCGTCGTCTTCCGGGGCGAAGCTGTTGAACTCCGATGCCGGCTCCATCGCCGGCTCCCTCGTCTGCCCCCTCGTCGGGTCCTTCGTCGGCGGCCTCGTCGGGTCCTTCGTCGGCTCGCCTTCCGGCACGCGCGTCGGCAATTTCGTCGGCTCCCTCGTGGGAGGCCTCGTCGGCTGGGGAGGGGGGGAGGGGGGGGGGGGGGGGGGGG
>JALLOS010000219.1:0-16308 GCA_036939435.1 Stephanodiscus minutulus
TGGTCAAGCCAGAGAATTTACGAATTGCATTCGAATTGCCAAAGGAAGTGTAGCTTCTTTGAAACGCATCGGTCATCGGTATACGATAGCACAGAAAAATCGTGTTGATGAGTTTTACAATTTGATAGCTTTCATCGTTACTTTACACCCTTACCACATACTATACAATTCAATACATATTAAGAATGTATTTCCATCATCAGATTTGATTGTTGAGTTTGTGGCTTTTCAGATCAAACAGAATGACGTTGAATTTCCCCTCCTCCCTTTTTTTCTTCTCGTCACCTGAGCTTGTCGGGTAGTGGCTGCAATTAGCAGGCCGCGATCAGCCGACCGGAGGCACCTCACGGACTCCATCGACGAGATGACGCTGCTTTGCAACGAGGCCGCGAGGCGGAGGAGGCTTGACCCGACGCCATCAGAGTCGTCGTCCTGGGAGTTCGCGCCCCCCCCCTCAGCATCGAGTACATCTTCGATCAAAACCGATGATCCACTCTGGGGACTCATGGTCCGGACCGACGCCCCCACCAAGGCGTTGACCGTGACTTCGGGTACGTTGGCAAAGAGGTGGCGTGGTGATGTAATCCTTGTTGTGAAGGAACGGGCGAAAACTAGCAATTAAGATCATTTCATAAAACGATGGGCCTCTTCTGTCCAGGTTTGCTGTACCATTTTGTGGGCAGATACGGGGGGAGTGCACAGAGATGTCATTGAAATTAAGCATTATATGTTTGACTGATACACGGCGCTCATCGACGCGGCCCTCCGAAAGGATTGGAGTTCCTGGAAGTATTCGACGTACTCGCCGATCCGAACTGGGTTGCACCACCACCGGAGAATGGGCTGGGAATACCAGCCTGCCCAAAGCCACTTCCTCCGAACGCCGTGCCGCTTCCGAAGCCTGCTCCCCCAGGTTGCTCGTGAGAAAACCGACAAGCGCTTCCATGTTTGCACTGTCCGCTGGCAAAGAATCTACACGGTTGCTTGCCACCGCCTCCGCCAAAATTACCAGAAGGATTCCCACTAGACAGATTTCCAAAGGGCGATGGGTCGCCCCCACCACCAATCTGACCCTGCCCGATGCCACTGATTTCATGAGAGAATTTGCAACGATCACCGAAGTTACATGTTCCACTGGCGAAAAATTTACAAGGCTGCTTCTTGTTGTCACCTTGCCCGCCAGTGTTGTTGCCAAGACCCTGCCAACCGCTGTTGTTGCCGAACGGCGACGGGGCAGGAGCCGATGACGGGTTGACACCGAAGCCGCCGGCTCCGAAAGGTGATGTTTGCTTACTCGCAGTTGAGGCAAATGTCGAAGGTCCGAATCCTGCAGCGGCGGGGGCGGGGACCCCGCCAAAGGGTGATGGTGCCGGTGCTGTAGATACGCCAAAACCGGAGCTAGTCGCGGCTGAGGCGAAGCCAAAACCTGATGACTGCCCGCTTCCTCCGCCAAATGGACTTGGGACTACTCCAAATGGACTCGGGGCTGCTGCTGGCGCAAAACCCGTGGAAGACGCAGGCGCCGTCGCGACTATACCAAATCCAGACGATTGACCAGCTCCTCCGAATGGACTCGGCGTTGTCGCTGGTGCGAAACCTGCCGAGGGTGCCGACGCCACCGCCGCCACCCCGAATCCTGATGATTGTCCAACTCCTCCAAATGGACTCGGCGCTGTTGCTGGTGCCCACGACGATTGCACCCCCCCAAACGGTGATAGACTTGGAGCTGCCACCATTGAGGGTCCAAAGCCGCTACCGCCACCGCCATCACTGGCAAAAGGGGAGGACGGTGTCCCCCAAGAGGAACTCGCATTGTTAACAGGTGCAGTGGATGCCTTGGACGAGACACCGAAAAATTCCGAGTCGCCGGTGGGACTACCTCCCCAGTCCGAAGGTGTGAACGGATCATCGGTTCTATCAGCTTCTCCTCCGGCGCTGCCCCCCAAGGTTGTCTCGCCAAAGGCAGACGATGAGCTTATATGAGTCTGTCCAAAAACAGCAGAAGAAGACATCCCCGAGAATGTCCTTGCAGCACCAGCACCAGCAAAGGCATCACTAGCACCACCGGCACTTCCCCCTCCCTTGCCATCATCGTACAATCCCACCACAGCGCCGTTGGGTAGGTCCCTCCTCAACCCCTCGAACCCGACGTCGTCCAAAACCTTCCTCAGCCTCGTGGCGCTCGGAATGCCGACGGGGCTGTCGTCCAATCGACGGACCACGGAGCCCTTGATACAGGCGAGGAGCGGCGCGAATTCCCCCGGATACCTACTGGCGAGCATGTGCCCCGCGCCCGTGAGGAACGCGACCAACACCGGCGCCGTGAGGAGCGGCAGGGGCGACGCTGGTGCCGGCGGGAGCAGGTCCACGAACCGCCTCAGCCAGGTCAGCGCGCCGGCGTGTCCACCGAGCAGGGTGTGATCCGACGGGAGGGAGGACATTATGTTTGCCATGATGGAAATTAGGCCCTGGGGGGAGAGTCATTGCGAAATCGAGGCATCGGGTCGGTCGTGAGGGGGAAAGAAACGAGAGGAGAGAAAAGCGACGTGTATCCAAAGATCCGCGGGAGAGAAGTCCCGACCGATCGTTTGTTACGACCCGGGGGGACAAACGACGAAAAGTAAAATCGATCGTCTCACCTCCGTCCTGTGCAACCATTTGTCGAAGCTCTCGAACTCCCCATCCTTATCGCGGATCATCCCCAAACTCTCCATCAAATCTTCCCCGACATCATTGTTATTATTCCCGTTCTCACTTCCGTTCCCCTCCCCCCCTCCTCCTCCTCCTCCTCCCGCGGCCCCTCGATCTCCACCCCTGGCGAGCGACAGCGCCGGCACGGCCGTGGGACATACCCGGTACAGATGACCCTCGAGGAGCGGGCAGACCTCCGCGCACCGCGCGCTCACGGACGCGAACATCGCCGCCAGAGGGAATCCGTCCCCCCGCGTCCCGTTGAACCCGTCGGCCTGGACCCGCACGATCAGGTTGGAGCACAGGAGGTCGAGGAGGTACCGTCTACCGACGGTCAGCGCGGGGTCTCCCCCCCCCCCCGGGGCCGCCGCCGCGTCATCGTCGTCCCGCGACGCCTGCGCGATGGCGTCGACGACCGCGTCCGACACGTCCCTCACCTTCCCCCCCTCGTGCGAGAGCGTGTTGATCCTGCCGTTCACGACCTTCTTGAATTGCAGCCTCCTCCTGGAGGCGGCAGGCGACGTCTCGAACGCCCGAAGCAGCCCCGACCGCACATTCTCCACGCGCGAGACCAGGTCAATCGCCCGCCCGACGTGCTCGGACCCTTTCGCGTCCTCCTCCTCCGCCGCCCTCGCCGCGTCCTCCTCCGCCCTCCTCTGCCTCTCCAATCTCGGACCATCTTCATCTCCAATTAGCGAATAGAATATGATAAGTTACTAGAGTTCCCGCCCCGAGGTAACACCACATCCCGTCACACACGTGCGGGCGCACCGTATTCACGACCCGTTCCCCTCCCTCCCTACGTCTCCTCTGTCTTCCCGCCATCCTCGTCCCCCCCCTTCCCCTTCACCCACTCCACCCTCCCAATCAACTTCGACTTCGTCCGCATCCATCCGTCCCGTCCTCTCGCTCCTCCACCATCCTATTTGACGTCTTTGGGTCGAAGTCCATTGTATCCCCCTTGCTTATCGGGAGGTCCTTTCTCGTGGAGGAACGGCGCCTCTCAACGTGTCCCCACCACTCCCGATTGGTTCAGGAGCTGCGCCGCGAAACCAAGGGTGGTCCTTACACGCCAATTCAATGCCCGTCAACGTGGGGTAAGAGCTGGAATCGATCCCGCATCCCCACGCGTCGTGTAAGAGGGGTATCAGACAAACGTCTGCGATATTCGGCCCATGCGTTCCGATCGCGAACGGCCCGCCCACGGCGGCGTAAGGTGCCAGGGACGCCTCGAGGCTCGACAGTCCGTCCTCGATGTAGCGCATCGAGATCGACCACGTCACGCCGCCGTACCGCACGAAAGAGTCGATCGCATCGGCCACCTCCCTCGCCCTGGCTCGCGCCACTGGATCCGGTGGGAGCAACCGACCGCCACGATCGGGGAATGCAGACTCGAGAAAATCGAATATCGCGGTTGATCCAGATATGCGAACGACGTCGTTACCGCCGTCGACGAACTCCAGCGTGGGCGTCCTTCGTTGCATTGGGGTGTTCATCGTCGATTTCTCCGACGGCGTCTCGATCCGGCCCCCGTCCTCCGGGGAGGAATGCGCGATGGACGTCTCGTAGGATACACCCTTCGCGGACAGGGCGATGCGCGCCGTCCACGCCCACGACGATGTCGGGGGGGCATCGAAGAGTCGGAATCGGGTGTACCTCTGCGGTGGCGGTCGCTCCGCTTCCGCCCTCCCCTCGCGAGACTCGTACGGAAACGGGACGGCCGAAAGGACCCTCGCAGAGCAAGCGCCGAACCCCACCCGCCCAGGACCCCTCCCTCCATCGCACCATCCCTCCATTGTCACGGCGTCGCCGTCCTCGAGGAACCGCCTCCGTACACCGCCTTCGAGTTCCACGTCTCGCGTCCCCCCCCAGCTCAGTTCCAGCATGCTGCCAAAGCTAGCGTGGTCCGTGCCCGATATGGTCCCTGAGGCTAAAAGGTCGCCGGCCCTCACCGGACACCCGGTAACGGAGTGGTGCACGAGCTGCTGTACCGACGACCAGTACATGTTCCTGAGGTTGGAACGGCATACGACCGTCGGGACGGACGACGACGACGGACGGAGCGACACCGATAGGTTGACGTCGTAGCTCCCTGCGTCGTCGGTCGAGCAGGATTCCGTTGTATTATTTTCGCAGCGAGAGATACCCGAACGAAATAAGAGGAGACGCGGGGGGGGGAGGATTAGTTGATACCTCGATAGATGAGAGCGAAACGAAGCAAATGAAAGTATGCCGCCGCATCCCAAGCCACACGACCGGGGAATGTTGACGATGGTGTTCTCGGAGGTGCCATCAAGAACACGAAAGACGACTCACCGTAGTCGGGATCCCTGAGGTACTCCAACGGCACGGGATCGCCCGATCCGTCATCCCTCCCCTGCTCCACCGCGCTCGTCGCGCAGCGGTAGGGCTCGAGCGCCATGGCCGTGACGATCCAGGGGCTGGTCGTCGTGGCGAAGTTCTTGGACGTGAACGGCCCAAGCGGCACGTATTCCCACTTCTGCACGTCGCGAGCGCTCCAGTCGTTCATGAGGACGTATCCGAATATCCGCCCTCGGGCCTCCTCGGCGGTCATGGGCCTGCCGATCGTGCCGCCGCCGCCATCACCGTCGGCGTATTCGACGTTCGTCGGTCCGCCGACGATGAACGCCACCTCCAGCTCAAAATCGAGCGACCTCGTGGGACCGTATTTGCTCCCTTTTTTGGCATCGGCGGGGTCGATCATGACCTGACCGCACGGACGTCGCACCCCCCCCTGCGCATCGCAACCGGCGGCGCGCGACGACGAGGACGACGACGAGGACACGCCGACGCTGCTGGACCTGCCGTGGTACCCTATGGGGACGTGCAGCCAGTTGGGCTGCAGCGCGTCGTCCTTCCCCCGGAACATGGTCCCCACGTTCGTGGCGTGCTCCCTCGACGAGTAGAAGTCGGTGTAATCCCCTATCGTGCACGGCACGTGATGCACGGCGGACGACATGGGATGGAGGGCGGCGTTGCGAAGCGGGAGGTTGGTCCGCAGTCGATCGTCGGCCTTGATCGTTGTCGACTCGCTGCGTTCGCCGCGGACGTTCTCGTTTTCGTCGTTACCGTCTTCATCCTCGCCATCACCATCGCCATCGCTGAGAAAGAGGCTTATCAGGCGATCGCGAACGGCGATCCACGTCCGTCGTTCGCAGCTCAGGAAGGCGTCCAGGTTGCCCGTCGAGAAGACGGCGCGGGGATGAAAGGCCATGACGACGTTGATCGCGTTATCGTTCTCATTCGCGCTCCCCTTGTCGTTGGGAAGGTCGTCGAACAGTCCTGCCTCGGCGAGGAGGTGCAGGTCTACCGCGTGGCTGCCGATGGCCGTGCAGCAACGGGGCGAGGACGGGTCGAGGGAGTGCACGACGACCGCAGATGGCGGGGGTGCGGACGCGTCGTCGTCGTCGTCGTCGGTTGTGGTCGCCGCCTACTTTTGAGACAGGGGGGGTGGGGGGGGGGGGGATCACAATAACAGAAAAAGAAAGTGAGACGGGGGTGATTTGGGCACGATATTTTCTCGATAGATGCAACATGAATATCACGTTTCTATCCTTATCTCCTCCTCCTCCTCCTCCTCCTCCTACTCCTCCTCCGAGAGATAAAGAAAATAGAAAGCCTCGCTTCGTTCAAATGTAATGACGATCCAGAAACATATTATAAAGCATCATCCATCTTCCATCCGACGCAAACCCCGATCGGAAACTGCGCAGGGGATGGAATGAGAGGGGATGTCTGAAAAACATCCCAACGAAGGTAAACAACTGACGACAAAAAACGCAGCCGGTCCGTCGATGCGCGAGCGAGGGTGCGTCGGATCTCCGCGGAAAAGGTGTATGGTATGCCAGATCTCTGCAGGAAGCGAAAAAAGGCATCCTCCGTCCCAACCATCGCGTTGCTAATCACCACTCTCTCTATCTAACCTCACCGTTGATGACGCATCTCCTCGGCTTGGGGGCGGGAAGGAGCACACGCCGAAGGGGACGTTGTAAAGCCCGAAATCGCACTCGGGGGGGATATCCAACCACGACGACGACGACGACGACGACGGCGACGACAGAGACTAAGACGAAGACGACGACGAGGACGATTTCATCTCTCGGTGGTGGGTGGTGCGTGTGGCTTTGGATAGAGAGAGAACTGCCTGCCTGGCGGGGCTGGGGCGGGGCGGCCTGCTGCTCGGGGCGTCGGCGTTTCGCGTCGTCACGAAGCGAGAGCAGCGTCGGGGCCCGGTCGGAAGAGTTAAAGTAAAAACTGTCATCATGGTAAGGTAGGAGGATTACCGGGACTCCGAGTTCGGAAACTAAGTAAAGCTTTTCCCGCAAACACTACCTGTTGAGCCTAATTCGATAGCTAGCTATTTTTTAAGTTCGTATCGTACGTACCCCTGCATTAGGATTCGGGTTCGGGTTTGGGCTGATGTTGTTCTCAGTGAATCATCTTTACGATGAATATGCTCTCTCGGTGTTCGGGTTTGTGATCGGACGAGAGCAAGCAATCCACATAAGTAAGTACTTACCTTCACCCTGCTGACATAAAAATAGTGAGTTAGTGCAAGGGGCTCCATACGAACAATCCTACCCCGAAAAAATGTTACGCTGGACAGCTTCGCGAACCCTCGCTACCCTGAGAGCGGCGCGCTCCGTCGTCGCAAGCAGACCATGCGCCTTCGTCGTCGCGAAGACATCGATGGTGCATCATCCGACCGCCACTTCCACGTTGCGTCCATTTTCGTTGGCCGCGTCGAAGAACATCTCCAACCCCGAGATGATGTGCCGTCAATGCGAACAGACGAAGGATCACTACGCTTGCACGACGATGGGCGTTTGCGGCAAGACCGCCGAGACTTCGGTGAGTAAAATCATGATTCGATGCGCGAAACGATGATCAGTCGCATCTGATTCGACAATGGGCTTTTCCCACCCCATCACAGGCCATGCAAGATACCTTGTCGCATGTTGTCAAGAGCGTCAGTTTGTGGGCGAATTCCGCGAGGGAGGCGGGGGCGACGGAGGAACAACTGCACGCCGCCAACGTGTGGACGTTGCGAGCCGTCTTTTCGACCCTTACCAATGTCAACTTCAGCGAAGAGCGTATTGCCGAATACATACAAGAGGGCATGGTAATAAAAAAGGACCTGGAGAAGTTATCTGCGGCATCTAAGCCGGTGGGACCTGTTGCCGAGACTCCCTTGTTTGGAAAGAGTCTGCAAGAGTTGGAAGAATTCGGACATTCGGTTAGTATTCCCAAGCGCCTGTCCGCAATGGGTGACGAGGACTGCTTCTCCCTGAATGAAATAGCCACCTACGGAGCAAGAGGTACGTTTGAATGCCTTCGATTGGTTGTGATTATTGGCAGGACTTTGCTCATGATGCGTATTCGCAACAACCTTCCTCATGGCCTGAAAACGCGGAACTTTCAGGAGCTTGTGCATATGCTGCCCACTGTTATCAGATGGGAAAGATGGACCACAGCATCATGGAGGATCTACATAAAGTGTTTTGCAAGCTGGCAAGCGATGAGCCAGATATGGAAGGGCTTCTAGCAAATGTACTAAAGGTTGGAGAGATAAACGGAAGGGTTCTTGCAATGCTGGATGATGCTCATGCAACTACCTTTGGCGCTCCTGAGCCCACCCCTGTCAAGATGACAGCTACAGAAGGCAAGGCAATCTTGGTCTCAGGCCACGATATGGTTGACCTAGAGGCATTGCTGCAGCAGACCGAAGGGAAAGGTGTTAACGTGTACACCCATGGTGAGATGCTTCCCGCGCACAGCTATCCTGGCCTCAAAAAATACAAGCATTTGGCAGGGAATTATGGTACAGCTTGGCAGAATCAGAAATTCGAGTTCGCATTATTCCCGGGCCCCATCATTGTGACAACTAACTGCGTTCAGGCGCCTCGTAGTTCCTACCGCGACCGCCTATATACTATGAACGAGGTCGGTGTAGACGGCGTTGGGCATATCGGCGAAGATCGCGACTTCTCGAAAGTGATCGAGCAAGCGAAATCGATGAAGGGCTTCAAGGACACCATTGCACCCACGTACCATACTGTTGGGTTCAATCATCGGGCAGTCCTCCCATTGGCAAAACAAGTCATTGATGCAGCACAGAGTGGCGCATTATCTCGCATTGTATTAATTGGAGGATGTGACGGATCCCAATTCGACCGCAAGTAAGTCATTGCTGGTTTTCACCGTCACCCACCCACCATTTCATCTTAATTCTTATTTCACAAACATTTTTTTCACAAACATTTTTTTCCCAGCTATTTCACTGAACTTGCAGAGGAGCTGCCAGATGATACATTGATCTTGACTTTGGGTTGCGCTAAGAACCGCTTTATCCGAAGCGAAAAGCTCATGGGTGCGACGCTATCCAACGGCATGCCCAGGATATTGGATATGGGCCAATGTAATGACTCGTACTCGGCAGTGGTTGTTGCTACCGAGCTAGCGAAGGCTCTTGGCTGCACCGTCAATGATTTGCCATTATCGGTAAGTGAAAGTTTATTTCTTTCATGATTTCGTGAAGTTGATGTTGATCAATACCTAATTTCTAACCACCATGATTCACCGGTCTGATAACCTTCACAGCTGGCACTGAGTCACCTAGAACAGAAGGCAGCTGCAGTCTTGTTGACGTTGTTGAACATGGGGATCAAGAATATTCGCCTTGGCCCTAGCCTACCGGCGTACATCACACCTAATGTGTTGAGTGTTTTGGTTGAAAACTACAACCTGATGCCAACCACAAATGCTCAAGACGACGTACGCAGTATTATGGCAGGAAAGTAATAATTTGAATGCACAACACGAGTGCTCAAGTAGCCGATTGAGTTGGTCTCAAATTGCTGCTTTTTGCTCGTGAACCGGTCAGATTGTCAAGGCATGTAGGAATAATAACAAAATTAATTAGTTTTTCATTCTGATGCAACACTGATATAATTGTCATCGCTGTCTGCAGCATTGCTGCCATCCACTTCCGACCACTCCAAAAATCTTGACTTGGCGCTGTCATTCCCTCGTCCTTCTTCCATTTGGCAAAGACGATTCTCAACTACTCAAGGCCCATTAAGTCTATTTGAATACTGCATCCGTTCAGGGGCTCCCTGTTCCGCCTTGTGTTTTGTCATGGTGATGTCTCTTCTCGTTTCGTTAATTCCACGTCGATGCCACCCCTGTTTTTAAGTGCAGCCCATATCCGATGCAGCCTTGTAATCGTGCAAATGCAACCAAGCGTTAGCTCCGAATTTTACCCCCTTAATCACATCTTGAGCCTCGTGGTCGGTTCTTGGCTCTTTGTCTTTTGGATTGCTATCCACAACCGAGGGCCATAGGAGCGCCCTTCCAACTTTTGGCTTGACCTCTATCTTCAAATCTGGGAAGTTCGTCGCCCCTGAAAAGTCAATTACGTGAATCAACCGTGTGAACTTGATCTGTTCCTTGTGAAAGGGGTTATCGAAAGAAAAGAATCGGCCACCTTCGTCGACTCACCTCCTTCTTCCACGTCAGAAAGATACAAAAAGAAGGTCAAAATGCGAGGTCCGCTCCTTTGTTTGCAACCACGGCAAGTGATGAAAAAGGTTGAATACACTTTAGTACCAGGACCACAAATGATCTTCATCTTTGCGTTGAAAATACCCACCTTCGGTCTCTCTGGAACTCAATGTAGTCGTGGTGTTTCCTATAAAATTGGCCGGGTTCGTACTTGAGGATTTGGAAATCCTCGGAATTCTGCGGTTGAATGCCTGTCACCTTGGCAATCCGATCGTGGATAAGCTTTGCCACCGTATCGTTCCGGCATTTGTTTTTGTCGGAGCACCACGCGCTGATCATTATCGATTCAACGCAAAGTCCATACATCAGTCGCAATCATAGACAAAAAAATGGAACATGACGAAAAGGCAGAGAACTCACTTCTCGCTCGTGCGTGTATCGCTCTGTATAGAGTCGAAGGTCCCATCTGGCAATAAGTCACCAACGTCCTCGCTCCTTTCATATTCGCTCTTGTACCCGAGATCGATCATGCGCTTGCATTCCTCCTCGGTTACGAAGTTCTCGAATGTTATCACCCACGGCGGCTGTTCCAGATCGCGGTCCAGGCTGATCACGCGCTCCTCGTCGTCCACGAACGCCCTCGGCCGAGAGAGCACGGTTACCGTGTAGTTTGTCATCCCCTCTTCGATTGCGAAATCCGAATCGGTCTGGTTCCCCGGCGCCGTGCTCACGATGCGCTCGAACATGGCATTCAGCTCGCCCGGCAGCAGGCCCGGCCTGACGTCGTCGCCCAGGGGCGGGCAGCGAATGTTGATGTCGATCAAATCGCAGGTCTGGCAGCTGGGCGCGCACTTCAATTTCATGTACGTCGGATTCTTTTCGCATTCTGTCGAGTTGTTAGTATGTAGCACGATACGGGGGGGGGGGGGGAAGCGGGGATGAGAAACTGTTTGCCGACGGGGACGGATATTGCCGCCATCTCGAGTAAAATCACATCCAAAATACAATCCTCACCCCCGATCACGGCCCAGTATGCGCACAAGGCCTCTTTGTTGGTGCACTCCGCCAATATTTCCTCCGACAGATCATGGGTCGGACTCGGTCCGAAGATGTCGTTTTCCATGTAGACCACCGTCCTCCGGATAACGTCAAGCGTCTTGGGCGCATCCTTTCCTCCCTGCGTAAAAAACGCATTACGAATAATCACACGGGGACTCAGACTAATGAAGATTTCATTATCCACGCGCATAATAATGACGGCATCTCTCCTCACCTCTACCCTCTGGGTCTCCCCGTACTTCGCAACCGCCTCCAACAGTTGAACCTCCTCCGGCGAGAGAACGAGCGGCTCGGGGCAGCTATTGCAGGAAAGCTGGCAGTCGACTGATGAATTTCGTCGTCATACGCAAAAAGGGTGGGAGAAGAGGAGACGATATTAAGCGAAGAGAGATACAGTACACCAAACCACAACGTACGCGCGCGTGCACATCCATCGCCCACTTAATATCGCAACTCACGAAGCATGTAGTCGGGATTCGCCTCGCATTCACCCTGGGACCCCCATAAGGCGCACCTGGGTTCCTTGTCCACGCATTCCGCCACGCGGACGACGGTTCCGGCATCATCGCCGGTCTCCGTCGCCGTCGCCACATTCGCCTCGACCGCCGCGCCGAGGGCGGGGGGGGGGCCGCCGGGGTCGGAGGAGGTATCGTCGCACGAGGAGCCATAATATGCGTTCTCGGCGTCGCACTCCCCCCCCCCGCCCTCGCCGACCCCTCCTCCGCCTTCTCCTCCGTCGGCATACATCCCGGAGGCGGCGGCGCTGGCGAGGAGTAGCAAGAGAGCGAGGGGTCTCTTCGATGTGATTCTCATTCTTCTTTTGTTTTTAGCATCGATATTTTGTACAATATGTATTGCATATTATTGCTCAAGCATAATAAATGGGTGATGCCTGCATACAAACCCGATCGACCGATACGGTGTTTTTTTTTCTTTTTTTTCTCGCAGATTTGTCGTATGTAGGTTTTGTACTAGTAGGCGATGATTTGGATATTCAGCGATGAAAAATCAATTCACTTTTTATCCAAAAATAAATCCTCTCCGATGGATTTATTTTCGCAAAAAAAATCCATATCTACGTTTTTGATTTTTCTTTTTTTTTTGTGGTAAATACACAGTTCCTCCGCAAGTGGACAACAGAACACTAACTTTGCCTAACAAAAAATAGAATCTAGCTTTATTTAGCAATTATGTCTAAGTAATGCCGTTGTTGTTCACCGCCGCGCCGGCTCTTGTCCCTTGCCCGTCAGCGCCCCCTCGCGTGCCGTCGCCGTCACACCGGCTCTCGTCCCTTGCCCGTCAGCGTCCGTCGTCGTCGCCGCTGCCACTGACGGCGGCGGACGCACCCGGCAGATCGTCGCCGTCCACCGCCGCCCTCGCCGTTCCGTCGCCGCGAGAGCTTTTGCTGTCGCGCCGTTCTCCGTTCGGGATCGCAGTCGTCGGCACCGCCGCCGCCGCCGCTGCCGACGCCAACGACGACGGAGATCGTATTCCATCGTCCGGCGCCGCCACAATCATTGTCGCCATCAAGCCGTCTTCGCCGCCGCCACCGCCAATCTTGACGTTGCCACTCTCTTGTCTGCGGCAGTCCGCCGTCACTGCCGATTGTTGTGATATAGCTATAGCCATTTGTTCTCAATGCTTCGTCGAGACGGGCGACACCGTTGGGAATCCCGCAGCAACGACGACAGGCGACACCATCACCTGCCATCACGCCGTCGCCTCCCGCCGAGAGGCGCCTCCGGGAGCTTGGGAGGCGGGAGTTTATTTAACTGCTGGGGCCGAGGTGAACCATCAAATGTCTCCAGGGGCGGTACGTTGGTACCCCCGTCTCCACAACGACGGCGACACCGTCGGTGGCTTGGTAGTCGTGATGACGACCGGCTACCAAGGATAACAGGTCCCTGTGATCGTGCTCGCGCTGCTCGCGATCAAAAAGCTGACACGCCAGCTTGCGCTTACCAGGGAGCACAAGCTTGCCACTAGTACCCAGGGGCGGCCTCTTTGACATCGTCTCTCCTTTATTATGGATGGAGCGAGGTCCACCCAGCCTCACGCTAGCAATTCCCACACATGTAACGAATAAAAAGAGTAGAAGACGAAAAAAAATTGTAACATTGTAAGGCAGGGGAAATGAAAATCTACCAAATAGGAACATCTTCAGCGAGCGGGGAAAAAAAAACGTATCCGTCGGTTGTAAGCAGCGGCATAACAATCGGTATTTTTTTTTTAACCCTTTCCCGCCTAGGTGCGCCTTTGGTGCGCCTTTTACAGTATTTTACTAGTGCTTTACGCACTATCGTATGTATCAGAACACAATGTTGCCCCACGCAACATGCCCGTCAAAGTGACTCAGAATGAAGCCCTTGCATAGGGGATTCCAACGATGCATTGACTTCGAGCATTGCGTAAGTATTATTGTTGTAGCAGACTAACATCTTTGGGTTCGTTACAAAATGGAGTACTAATTCCTATCGTAGAAATACAAAGACGTATTGTAGACCCAGAAGTCCACGATGCACCACACAAGAGACCCTTCCAAAGTGACTCATAATGAAGCCCTTGCATATCTGATTCCAACGATGTATCAACTTGAAGTACAGCATGAGTATGTCGCAACAGAGGTGCGTGATGCACAATTCAGGCTATTTTGGTTACAATACAACATTAACGAGTTCCTGCGTTAAGCTAAGCCAGAAATAGTTTCTTTGGGCTGGCGGCGGGAAAGGGTTAAATAGAGTTTAGATAAGCTAAGCTTGGATATTTGTCCACCCAAAACTATTAATTAATATTTTTTTGTAGTGAATAGTTAAACAAGTTCCCAGCACTTTCATCGGATGCTGTCGCAGACTTTTCGCGCCCCAAGACACTTCCCACTTAAGTAAATTGCAAAAATCCCGGTATTAAAAGATGGGGTAGCGTCTAAGATGCAAATGTGCCATCCCCAGAATCCCCATAATCGCGACTACTAATTAGTAGTCACCAAACTTCAGCTGCCGAGGCCCCGAACATGGCCGGCATGGCAAACAGTGCATGCCGGACGTGAAGGGAGAGGGAGAGATATACGACGTATATCTCTCNATCGTGATAAATGAGATTCCCAAGGACCAATATTTCCTTTCCCCTCAGGTGGTAGAGCCGACCCTGCCCGTGTCCGAATGGCCGACTAACTCCCTCCTCGTCGAAAACCACGGCCCAAGCTTTGAAATATACATGTCTATTGGAAATCGACAAAAATAAGAACGTCTGCGTTCGTTCACGATCCTTTCCATGATCGACCTTCGGATGTAAAATGCCACTGTCCCATGCAGGTAGATGCACGACGGAGAAGATCCCCGCCTCCCTTTCCACTGTAAGGGCGATCGATACAACGAGTAGAATTGTAACTGGAAATATTGCGCATTGCATACTTCTTGCATGAAGAAATGTGGATTCTTTAATACCGCATCGTCTTCGACGATAACAAATCCAGTATCGTTAGTATAGGTTGAGAGGAGATTTGCAAAGATAGACTGATACACAGCAAAAAGACGATGCTCCCACTTGATTTTTCGACATAAATATTGCCTCTGATCGGATTTTTCCAGCCTATTTGAATAGCTACGTGCTACCGCATTCGACGTCGTGTTCAAATGAAGCTGAGTGTCAATTAATACCGTAGATTGCCGAAGTGGTGCACCTCCACTCAATGCATATTTGTTACTGATCTCAAGAGTGTTTATCCTCTCTAGACGTGGCATGCGCCTAGGTATACCACCGTCATCATCACGGGAGTAATTTTCAGTCATTCGATGCAACTTTACATGCCATGCACGAAAAGTATCCTCATCTTCATCTCTAGCACCGATCATAAAAATCCGAGGAAAGGGAATGGCAAGAGCATTCTTGTGGGCAGTTGGGTTTTGCTCTCCGTTGATATTATTTTGAATGAGGCCGTTGCAATCCCACGACAGCAGGGCGGTGGAGTTTAGATTCGTGGATTTGTTATTATTCACTTTTCCCTCGTTGTCAATTGAAAAGACTGGGCAGAACATGCAATAATACGGTTCTAGAAGGAAGGAAGCAACATGATCCAACGGTCCCTGGTACTCCACGACGAATGCATGGAGTTGGAGTACTATAATCGAAATTGATATCGTCGTTCCCATAAATAATAGAGCACCGCCAACGAATAATGATGCAGGTCGTACGCGTCTCTTGCGATCAAACCGGCTCTCCGAGTTAAACCCTAAATGAATTGCATAAGATTGACGTAGCCGCCGCAAATAATTGCACGACAAACGAGTAATCGACTCATTCGTTGGCGAATCAATGCCACCGGTGCGATTTTTCTCGAATAGGCTCATTGCCGACGATATGAAGCGCGAGGGACCCTCCGATTCGGCGGCATCGTCGCGAATGGAAGGTAACTCGCTTCGTGTAGTAGTCGATGCTCTCCCCGGCCGGCGGAGGATCATGGCTGTCGGTACTCTCTATTGTATGGTCAAAAGAAAAATGGCGGGAAGTGTTGCCTCGTGCCCGTGGTGCGCTCAGTTCATTGCCCCATTATTATTTACTACATATTCTATCTCAGCCACGATGCCGTCCGCCGCCGTCGCATCCGGCGACGACGCCACCAGCGAAAAAGCCCGCACTCAACGAACAACAACAACGACCCCTTCCCTGGCGCCCCGATCGGCCCGCTACTCCCTCAAGCGCGCGCGTCTCCTCTTCGACGTCCCCCCCGCGGGGGGCCCATCCTCCTCCTCCTCCGCGGATCGCGCGGCTTCGGCGGCGACGTCGTCGTTCGTGCCGCCCTCGTACGATCGCGACGCCGCGTCGCACCGGACGTCCGTTCACCGGAGGATGAAACTGATGTATCCCGGGGAGGTGGTCGACGGACTTGCCTTTCGATCGTGGGACGACAAGGAGGGCGGCGGCGGCGGGAGCAGGGAGTCGGCGACGTCCCGCGCCGTGAGGGAGATCGGCGAGGCGGCGTCGGAACGCATCCGATCGGGGGAGGGGGGGGGGGCGGCGGGGGGGGGGGGGGGGGGA
>JALLOS010000220.1:0-15154 GCA_036939435.1 Stephanodiscus minutulus
TATTTTGGCCGGTCGGTTGTGGGTTGTGGGATTTTTTTTTTTTAAACTGCTGGCGGCACTCGTGTGCAAGCGGTAATACATGTGGGCTTTGTGGAGACGTGGACTAAACAATTCCTACGTTAATTGAAGGGACGCATGTAGAGATGTATGGAAGGGACGCATTTAGAGATCGTACATCTTCTTATGAGCGATCATCTACATACGAGTATTAGATCGCGAAAAAAGTACCCACACGCTCAAAGAAATCACAGCCTGACATCCGATATCAACCTACACAATATATGGTATGCCTCACAACATTGTCCACAACAAACATGAAGGTTCGATGTTATCGCCAAACCATCATAGCCCTTGGGGCCATTGCAGTGTGTGCTCTTACTACACTCAATAAATATTTAGGATCGAAATCATTGCAAGTTAGCATGCGCAAAAATGCTTTGGAACCACTGACGGCACGTGGTGGGGGGATTCTTACCGTCCACAGCGCCTGTCGAATGGCCAGGTGGGTTTATAAAGGAGACAAACAATACCAATGCGAAATGTCCTCGCCCCAGCCAAAAAGGAGTCAGCTCTTGCGAAATGCCTCCCAATTTCGAGAAAATGACACCATCTACGTTCCTTTCACGGAAGTTGAGCGATTTGTCGATGAGGTATTAGATGGTGTGCTGACTAGTATTGTGGTCATTTCAGGGGATCTTCGTAATGTGCCCATATTTTCAAACACAGCTATCAGCAAACTGTTGAATCATACCCATATATTGAAATGGTTCTGCCAAAATTTATTTAAGTATGGAGGCGTGAGCGCATACCATCCAAAGGTTGCTCCATTTCCATATGGGTTAAATGAACGCGAGCCAGAAAACAATCAAATACTTCAATCTTTCAAACAAGTCTTCTTTGAAAGCATCCAGAATAAGTCACTTCTCATCAAGCCAAATTTCATCTTTGTAGGTCCGTTAGCATTACACAATAAAAATCGTTCCAGAATTCCCCGGGCGACCAAAAGAATGAACTCAACAGACTTCTTTCTATCAATGGCAAAATCCAAGTATGTTTTGTCTCCAAATGGTGACAGACCAGACTGTTATCGTCATTATGAAGCGATAGGACTTGGAACTGTTCCTATCACTGAGTTAGATCCATTTTTATACCGCCACTTTGGCCATGATGGTTCAGTGGTCTACAACAACACGGAGTGGAACCTCACGTTGTTAGAAAAAGAGTTGGATAAAAGGCCAGTAGTTAATCGCAACATGATCTGCGAGGATTATTGGATGGATTGGGTTGATGATGTTATTGGGTCTAGGATGAATTGGAACACTTATGATAGTGGAAACGGTCTCACTGAATATGAGAATAGCTTACTAGCATTGCTACCAAAGCGTCCACTTGGCAATGAACGCGCAGCAGAAAAAGCCAAATCTGCTGATAGCGAAGCGGCTAGGGTCAACATCACGTTGTCGAGGACGGTGGTGGCATCATCGGACCCTTGTGATAGAGAGATCCATCTTGACAATGCCGACCCGGGGGAGGTCAATAAATTGCGAAGGAATTTGGCATCCGAGGATCCTCTGTGCTTTGAACATCGATTTCTTGACTTCGCGATTTACTTCAGAAATCGGATCGGCTCCATGAGGAAGCACCTGAACCTACACATACCGAGGTCGGGTGGGTCTTCGTTGTGCAAGCTGGCCATATTAGTAAAGAAAGAAACTCACCCGAGCAATAATTGTTGGGAGAAGTTGCATTTCCCCCCGCTCTGGTGCTGTTTTAAATGGATGGACCGGGTGGGCTTCCCGGCAAATAATACTTGTGAAGCATTCGACAAGGACCTGAAGGAATTCACAATGAACGAAAACTACCTGGACTACCCTCTCTGCATGAATCATCGGTTGTATTCTATTCTCCTCCGTAGTCCGGTTGACCGTGCAATGAGTCAAGAAAGACATTACATGGCATACATCAAGAGGTCTTCTAATAAAAAAGCAAGTCAGGACGTCATCACGGGAAGACTGTCCTTGATAAGGAAGAATTACTTAACGTGGTCCCTAACAAGCGGATTGGTCGCCGGCATAAATAGGTTGGAATTCGTTCCCAGCCACAAACACCTTACAGCGGCAAAGGAGACGCTCTTGCGCATGGACTTCCTGTTGGAAATTGCGCCACCTCGGTTGTCAGACAAGCGTATAGTGGTGGATGCAACTCAGATGGAGTGCTTACCAACCATGTTGAAGTTGATGGGATTTGGGAACGCCACTATGAATAAGACGAATGAAGGGCAGAAAGAAATAATTCCTCTGAAATTCAATAAATCGCAGTATCACATGTGGAATACATTGGATACCCAACTGTATCAATACGCTACAAAGCTGGCAAAGCTTGACTGCGATTTTTTCTTAAGAATAGAGAAGGAAGAAAACGATCCATCTTGACTTGTATTATGACCACTGCAAGCGAGGGGTCGAACGGGGTATACCGGTGGCAATATTGAACGTCGGGGAAACGTGCGTGGAGAAAGAGGGTTTGGGCTTGGGGGGGGGGGGAGGGGGAGGAGGCGGATTGGTGACGAAGATCGAGAGCCCGATTGGCGAAACGCTATGTGGATTGGTGGGAATTTGGACCGCGAGAAGAAGAGTCGTCGAAAGTGACAGGCTTGTTTTGTCTGGAGGTGTGGCCAAAAATAGCACGATACGTGCTTGCCATCTGCCAAATCAGGCATTCTTGAGAGTTAAATGTCAGTAGAAAGTGACTTGACACAAATCCTTCACCAATTTTTCTGTATTTTGGTTTGATGCTTTTGATCTTTGCCTGGCAGATTATGATTTGCCTCTGGACTCTACTGATGAAGCACCAATATCCCAAGGTTCAGTTCCAGGAGCTGTGGGGATGGGAGCCATTGTCTGCAGAAGACGAAGACCAATTTTTAGACTTAATTCTAAAACGGTCAACATTGTGATAGGTTGTGACCAATTTAATAGGTCGGATGAAAGGAAGGTGGCACTGTTAAGTAAGTAAGGCACCGGCTAGAGAGTCAGCCCCTTTGACGCACATAATGTAACATCTACAGGTGGGGTGATAGTGTGGTCCTCTTTGAACAGGTTGGCGGAGTGGGTCGACTGCTCTTCATTGATATGGTGACTTGTGAGGAATCAGCACTAGACAAACTATTAATAATAATAGACGCCGAGATGCAAAAATTATGAATAATAAGTAGACAGAGTACTTGCTTGCGGGTGAATTTGACGAAGTAGAACACCATCTTCCCAATTTCATCATGACTTCTCAACCATGACTTCGCACGAAGAATGCTTGAGCGCCTCAAGTCTTGCCCTCAACGAAGCAGCTTTATCTGCGACAGGCGGCTCTTCGACTACTTGATCTTGCCCGCTTTTGAGACGCAGATTCCTCATCCGTTCATTGAAACTGCCCATCGCATCCTCTGTTGAGTTTTCTTTCGACGCCTTACTAACCTGGTCCAATATGAAATCCTTGAAATGGCTAGATAAATGCGAAAGACTGACCCCCAAATCGATATCGTTTGCTTTTTTGAATTCTATAAGAGCAATCAGTGCAATCTGCTTATCATCAGATCCCTCTTCCGCCTCAGCAAAGGTATTCACAAGTTCGGCAAAGCGCGCCTCTTTGCTCTCAGAATTGCCTATAGCTCCCTGATGAAACCCGGATTCATCAACAGAGACATATTGAGGAGGGCGCAATCCCATCTTATACTCGCATTCAACAAGTAGCTTCTCCACCAGTCCACCCTCTGGCAATTCCAATTGCGACAGGGCGTCTCGGACAGAGTCGCCTCTACACATGACAAGCTCCGTCATGAGATCCTTTGACATGTCGTCTGCATTCTTAAAAAGCTCATAACTTTCTCCAGCCAGACGAATCTCTTCAACAGTTTGGAGTAACCAATCCAATGAATACAACAGCACATCTAACGACACGTCGCCTAAGAGATTCGTTGGACTCTTTTCATGTTCGTCTTTCATAATTCTTTGGAAAAGTTTTGTATATACTCTTGATGCCCTAGCCTCGTTTCCATCAGCCTTTTTGCCATCCACGGAAGAAATTGTACATCGCTGTAGCGATATAAGTGCCAACAATGATGTTTCACGAGGCGGTGACGCTGCTGCACGCATTGCAAGCTTTCACGCAAGACAAACACATTGAGATAGCGTTGACAACAGTATTTTGACGTTATCAAAATATCTTCACAACTTACCTTGTTGATTGCTTTCACAATGACGCCTGTACCATCAGCTTTCGCTCCTTTGGAAGCATCAAGTCGATCGTCAAGTAGAGCATGAACAGCCTCCCGCAAACAGCATTCAAGTGACTGTTGAGAGATGCTAGAGGAGTATTCTGGTGTGCGAAAGACATATGTCAATGCTTCTACTGTTTCTTCAATGAGAGGACACGACAAAGCAGAATGTTCCCCTCCGTGCACAAAAGCAAACTTGAGTGCATTTGCCAACGTTTCAACAAAGATGTCCAGGTCCGAAGAGATATCTCGTCTCAAACTTGCAATATGAGAAGCATTCAAACCGACACCAACCAAAGATGCGTCATTAGTATTTTTCGCTGCCAAACAAAACCTGTGGATGGCCTGCAAGCCCTTCTCTGATGTGACATTTCCATTTATCATAGCTCTGATCTCATTCAAAGTGTTCGTGTAAATATCTAAAGTATCAATATCATTCGAAGGTTTCGGTGCTGGGCAGGGGAGTGATCCTCCAGTCTGATTCTCATCTCTAAGACGCTGCAGCCTTGATTTCAAGGCACCCGTCACCGCTGACGACGAAGACAACGATTGATCTGAGGCTCCCTTGCTGGACCGCGGTGAAACACTGCTGGTTCGCGTCACACTACTCCTTGATGGGGTTCTCAGTCTTAACTGCTTCGGGTCGTTTTGATGCATGGATTGGCTATGATTGGGTACTGGTGCCGTCGAAGGACGCTTGGAACATCGATCAATAATCGTATCCTTTGTCTTATCAGTGATGGAGTCACCTGTGCAAAGCTCTAGGACCCTCTCTAAACTGGACTTCTGCACAACGCTATCGAATAGATCAAGATAGGACATGCGAATATCTATCACCTTCTCATGACTCAGCGCTTTTGCCAAAGTTTCCACGCCTTTTCTGCCTATGGCGGCCGTTCCGACTGCTTTGACGCACGAACTGCATTCGGATGCCGCCAAAGAGCGAGCACGACTCGACTTCGACTTCGCAATAACTGACATGCATATGATAGAACCATACCTCTGAAGTGGGTACAGCTCTTCTGATCTAATCAATGACAGCACGTCCAAAAACTGGTCACGAAATTGAGACTTGGCAATGCCGGCCTTTTCCAAAATAGACGGAAGCAGAATTGTAGCTTCGAAGTCGTGGATCACGTAAGAAAGCTCACGGAGACGTCTCAACAATAGCTGGAGCATGGAGAGAAGTGAACGTAAGCCTGATGTGTGGTCTCTCGAGAATAATGCGCATGCTGTCCATTTGAAGATGAGGTCGAGCTGGAGCAAAAATGAATCAGAATATTCTATTGATCGAGACAGTAGTTCGCAACCACCAACAGCGTCTTCATGGGAACGAATACCGCCGTTGGGAAAAAGCACCTGGATAGATGAGGTCGATATTAATTGAGACCATGACTTGCAAATTGTTTGGAGAGTGGCAGAACCACCCGGCTCCTCGGGATATTCTGGCCAATGGTCGCCTCTGGAAAGTAATGTCAAACGCTGCTCCTTCGTTGACTTGGCTGAGCTGGAATGCAACGGATTGGTCTCGTCGTATGCCACGCGAGCAGGAGCATCATGGGCTGACACTTGGTTGCTTTTGGCTATCGCTTGTCGGCCTGGTTGATGACTCGAAGTACTGGGGCGATTAGGTTGGTTATTTTTGGCAATCATTTGTCGCACTGGTTGTTGACTCGATGAACTGGGTCGAATAGGATTACTCGCCCGAGATGATGACTGCCTGAACGAATCAACTAGTTCTTGATCTTGCTTAGAAATCTTTGGAATAATGGACCTCACGGTCCGTTGCTGCGCTGGCAAAAGCGTCCTGATCTCATTGTCAATGTCTTCTAGGGGTACAATGCCACTCTTAGTACACGTAGTCAATAATTTATCCGTTGCAGACCGTATCTCTGATTTGGACGACAGAAGACAGAGAACGATCACTTTAGCCAGCTGTGTATGAACCACGATGGAGTTTGGCTTCTCTGTCTTCTCGGCGGAATACAATGAATCCAACTTGTCGCTCAAGAGATACAGCACATCAGGAAGTCCCGATGACTTCAGCGCAGCTTCTGACAAAGCTGACTCTAAGCAAATGGTAAGGCACTCGATGGCGATGAGGTTTGTACCTTCACCGTTCTGTTTCGACCGCTCTGTTCCCACCGACAAAGCCGAGAGCGCGGCATCACGCATCGTTTTCTTCATGTCGTTCATGGCAGCAGACAGCAGGGCCGCAAATACGATTCTACCCAGTTTCGCTTGCGAATCGTCGTCAACGTGACTCAATATGGTACCGATCAATGTTGCGGCGACTGGTTTGAGGTTGCTCTGTGAATCATTCAGCCGTGAACAAAGGGCCGCAAACAACTGCTTCAAAGGCGGAAAAGAGATCCCGTCCGTCGCGATCAGCCCACCACATTTGTCAACGTTCATCTTGACTTCCTCCAAGGCATCTCGCCGAATCTTCCAAGCAACTTTGCCGTCGGTTGAATTAAGGCGGCTAAGATAGTCACTTTTTAGTGACGCCACAAGGTCAGTAGTAGGTATAGAGAGAATCGATGAATTGGGCTGGGAAGCGACGTTTTTTGGAACTGACAACGTGACACATTTCAGCATTCTCTCCGTCAATTGAGCTTTTGCGTCATGTGGACAGCCAGAGATGACTTTCTCGAGTAGTGACATAGTACTTGATTGAATGTCTTTCGACTTGATATAACCTTGTAGGACAGGACCAAGCTGAGTATGCATCACACCAATCACATCCAGTGCAGCATCACGCACTTTTAAGTTGTTGCTCTCGCATTCCTGACATTTGTCGTTTAAGATAGTGATGTTGGAATATTTCAACAAGAAAAGTAATGTGTGACAAAGTAGACATACCTTTAACACCCATAACAAACTGTCTTGAAGGCCTTTGGACAGTGATGCTGCGCCAAAATCAAGACAAAAAGACTTGAACCATCCAAGAAATGCCTCATGCACCATGGGCGATTTTATGTCACCAATCGTTTTTACAGATACCGCGAGGACTCTTTGAGGATCTTTGACGACGCAGATTGAATGGAGGCACGACGACGAGGCTCCGTATAGCTTTTTGTCACCAATCTTTTCCACGGCGAGTTTGCTAGCCGCAAAATATAGTGCACCATCTGGAGCTCTAGCAAGTGTCGAATAAATGCCAAAAATTACTGTAAATAACTCCATCATAGCCTTCGCGACATTAAAGTTGCTTAGGTCTTTGAAAGAGTTTGTGAAATCTCGGACCACGACGAAAAGTGAAGGAGTGTGAAGCAATGCAATTTCACAGTCAGCATCTCTGTAAAATTCTGCAAGCTGGTTCATTGAGTGGACTCTTGCCTTCCAGTTCGAGGCTGCATCATTTGGTTTCAGCAAGTGAGAATGGCGAAAAAATAAACGGCTTCTATCAATGCTTCTCGAGGTAGAGGACTCACATTGAATGCCAACAAGTATTCCCCCGTTTTCAAGGTCTTCCCCCCATTTAGGAATGTTCAGAAGTGATAGATTCTCTACTGAATCTTCATATGAAGGCAACTGCTTTTCGTCAGCATTCTCTGCGGGAACGCCGGGGCAAGACGAAATAGTTCGAGGCGGCCCAATAATGTCGGCAGTCGATTTCGTCGTTGTTACTTTATTGGTTCGTTCGGATGACTTCTCTTGACTAGCTACTTTTGAAGATGACTTGCCTGGAGCCGATTGTGGTCTTGAAGGAGCCTCGTCGCATCCATTGGTCGCGAGCATCAGAGACTTTAGTGCCCTGGGATTTGTTGTTTGAAGCGAAGAAGTAATATTCTTAGTTGCTGATACAATCATTTCGTCTTTGCCGTTCAAGAGAGCAAGCAGTAAATCACTACCAGCTTTTCTTGTGGCCGCGTCAGAGTCTGTCAATGATTCACACGCAAGTTTAGAGAGGTCGGTAGCGTATTCGACAGTGATGCCCCCCCGCGTCCCGAACGACCCACTTGACTGAACACAGCGAGTGAGGTATTCCAAACAGTTCTTCCGCACTAACGCATTTTTCTGTTTCTTCTCATCAACCGACGATGGGAGAGAGTCTTTACTATCGAGCAAGTGTTCAAAGCTAAATACGTTTGCAAACATCTTGTCAAGACAAGATCCAACCGCATTTATGATTTTTTTGTCTTTGAATAGAGCAACGAAAATGAGTATCAACGGTCTCATATTGGGTGAAAGCTGCTCTCCGACACCCTCTGCCAACATACCAAAGGCCACAAGAGCTTTAGAACAAACGGCGAAATGTGTGTGGCATAACAGTTTCTTTAGCTCCCTGATCAGCTGAGTGTAATCAATCGTGCTAGTGGGTTGACACAGCTTAAACGGTTGTTCACCTCCGGCTCCAATGAGAGCATCAAGAGCTGCGACCTTTTCTGACCATTTCTCAAGCTTGATTTTCTGACTGTAGCATGTTTGAGGCAAAACTTGAAACAAATTAACAGCCGGTCTCGATGCCAACCGTCTGGCTTCATCTTCTTCTTGGGACTTTTTTAATGCCGCAAGGGCTTCTCCAGGCGAATCAACTGAAATTGGTTGCCCCATATTGCGACGTAAGCTCTTAGATGGGACAGTTGCGCTCATTTCCAAAAGAGTGTCTAATTGAGACTGCTGTGCTTTTTTCAGCTTGTCAACAAGACTTTGCAATGGGCCCTTCGAGCCAAGTGCTCGGCATATTTCAGCGAGAAGCTGCATTCCAATTTCGCGAGCCTGGGCATTTGAGTGCGCGACGAGGCTTTCAGATGAGGCTGTCAGTGCTGGAATCGGTAGAATGCTCGCCCCGAAGGTAAGTACTGCTTTCAAAATGAGCTTCGCCGAAAAAATTACCACCTTTGGTTTCACTGATTTTAACCCGTGCACTCGAATCAGATCAATTATGTCTTGAATGGATGCCGAGCCATCAGGGGCGATTTCAATTAACTTCAACACAAGTTCTTCCGTTGAGCTTAGGGTGGAGGAGCGTGTCGACAAAAACGCAGGTCCCTTCAAGAGCGCGATCATTATCTGACTTGCAGCATCATCTGAACACGCACATTGGCATGTGTCAGCATAGGTAATAGAGAGAGTGAGCGCAGCATCGAGGGCACCAGCATTTTTGTCATTCAGTGCGTGGATTATAGCTTGATCAAGTGACGAGTAAACGCCTCTTGCATTCAGTAGGTTCATGGGTTCACTGCCTACTAAGAGCGACCTCATTCTCTTATGAAGAAATATATATGACGCTAAAAAAAAAAGTGTTAGGCAGTGTACGATATCTGTAGCACATACAGCAAAGATCAACCAAGCTCACCTTTTCTCAATTGCCAGTTTGATGATTTCAAGGTCTCATCGAGGTCCTCAAGAGTAATGACGATTTCGTCTTGATTGTTGGAAAGAGGTGGTCCCATTCCACCAAATGCCATAGAGTCGCCATCCTGGCCGGAAGAAAGTTTCCCAAGCGGCACCGACGGTAACACTGACACGCTGGAGGGGCCGCAGTTGTTAGCGGAGGATATGCCCTCGCCTGGATCACTTGTTGCCTTCGGATCAATATCCAAACCCTCAACACGAGTTTGGATAGCACTAACTTCAACCACGTCGCCAGCAAAGCGATTCGATGACGATTTCATGGAAATAGCACGCAACTCGGCCAGAAGCGCTTCATCCTCGGCGCTACCACCGCGATCGCCAGTGTACGTGTTGATGGGAGGACGTTGGAAGCCTCCTGTGTCGTTGGAGTTCACCCCCATGGTGATCGTGTGCTGTTGTTTGCTATTTGAATCGCCTCTATCTTCCGCAGGGGCTGGTGGAGCTGCAATAATCGCGTCCAACTCGTTTCCGACCGTGGCCTTCTTGGCGCCTATACGTTTCCAAGGAGGTGGCGGCCGCGAAGTCTCTTCAGACTTCTTGGTGGCTTCAGTAGACTTTATCGAATTGTGCGTGTTTTCCCCACTCACTGACTTGATGCTCACACTTCCAGTGACAATGTCAATTTTACTCTCTGCAACATCACCTTCGTCGCCAGCAAAGCGATTCGATGATGATCTCATGGAAATGGCACGCAACTCGGCCAGAAGCGCTTCATCCTCTGCGTTACCACCGCGATCTCCTTTAAACGTTTTAGGAAGATTCACGCTGGCGGCAAGGGGGGGACCGGTTACCAGTGTGGATGCCACATTTTCAGTGTCACTCACGTCATCAGCAGGTCCGCCACGGACTCCCGTGAATGTATTAGTGGGCGGTAGAGAGTCATCGACCAAATCCGTCGAGTTAGTGTTTGGGAAGAAATCCTCATCGTCATCAACTTCATTGTTGGCTTCGGAAGCGGCTGGAGGAGCAGCAATCACAACGTCAGCATTGTCATTTGCAAGATACTTCGCCTTTGAGTCTTTTTGTTTCCACGGAGGTACGGTCTTCAGCAAGCATGCATCATTATTTTCAAAGAAGTCGGCCGTCTTCTTTTCGTCCAAGCTTTTTGAATTATCCATTAGCACCGCATGTGCATCACCAGTATCGGCTGAAACATCATACTCGGATACATCACATTCACCGATCATGACATTCTCAAACGGATTCAGGGGAGCTGACATGGAAGGAGTTTCTGCGGCAATATTCATACGATCATCCATCATCGACTTCTTCTTGGCGTTCTTTTTCTTCCACGGAGGCAGCGGTCGTGTCTGTTTTTCGTTCCCAGAATTGGTTGACGTTGGTTTCTTTGTCACGAATGCATCACTTTCACTCAATCCGATGGAGGAATAGTTGTCATTGCGGGAAAAAGAAGATCTTGAATCGTCATTGTCGCCATCGAAACGGTTACTACTGGACGACTTGTTCGAAATGGCTCGCAACTCTGCGAGCAAGTCAGCGTCTTCGGCTGCCCCTCCCCGATCACCAACGAAAGTCTTGGGAAAATTCGATTGAATCCCCAGCTCTTTAACTGACGAAAATTTACTCAAATCTTCCTCAAAAGATGTACATTTTTCCGCCATGCCAGATTCAGACGAATCTCGGGTGGCAATTCCCTTCGATTCGACCTCCTCTTTAAAAAACGTGGCCACATGAATCGGATTCGCGACGACCAGTGCATGCGGGACGGCAACGACAATGTCCATGTCATCATCATCAGCATCTGACTTTTTCTTGGCTCCCTTCTTCTTCCACGGTGGCAATGGACGCGATTTCTTGTCGGATTTGTCATTCGTTCCTCTGGACCCCCCAAGGGTGGGTGGGAGTGAAATTTGTCCGATCTCCGTACATTCTCTTCCTAGATCATCGGACGGCGTTCCATCGTCGCCCTTACCATCGCCGTCGAAGCGATTTCCACCAGACGACCCGACGGAAATCGCCTTGAGCTCTGCCAACAAATCGTCGTCCAACGCATCGCCCCCCCTATCGCCGGTAAAGGTATTCGGCGGAGTGGCATGGACCCCCCCCCCTCCCTCAATGATAAGACCGTCGATCCTCTCCAACGATGGCGCATCGGCGATGTCATCGTCGGCCCGGTCGCCATCGTGTCGCGCGCTCCCGTCCGGAATACCAGGCGTCTCGTTCCCCTTTTCGAGAGGAGCGATTTCACCCCCTCCCAGTTCATCGTCACAGTTGCGAGCCACCGCGCGAAAACCCTCGTCGGCCGCGGCGGTGGATCGCGGGGCAGTCCTATCCCCACCGCCACGAGTCACCACGCCGCCGATTTCGGCGATTTCGGCGATTTCGTCGGCGTCGCCGTTGCCGTTGCCGTTGCCGTCGTCGTCGTCATTGGTCGTACCCTCAGCGAAGCGACTTCTGCCGGACTTCATCGAAATCGCGCGCAATTCGGCCAAAAGAGCTTCGTCCTCGGCGGGACCGCCACGATCGCCCGAGTAGGTGTTGGGAGAGCGCTGGAAGCCTCCCTCTCCGTTGCCACCGTTTGCCATGGTCAAAATTGTTTTGGAGTGAGAAGGGACACAAACACCCCACAAACAACGATTTATCGCTGAAAGATCGCCAACAATCTACTCCGTACGTTTGACCTCAATAATTACCAGCAGCCAAGGAATCTCATGTCAATGTCCATGATGTCAAACTGACCACCCTCACCATCTTCACATACTGTACAGCCTCCATCAGCTATTGATCTTTTCCAGGAAGATCATCATTGGTGCCCGTATGTTCACTAGAAACACCCAGGTCTCAAAGGGAAGCAGTCCATGGGTCGAATTGTTTGTTGCTTATGTGAATATTATATTAACAGAATCCAATTTTGAGCTACTACGTCATTGCACAAGATATAACACCTACTTTGAGCGTTGGACTACTAGTACAAACCCCAACAGATTTTTGCCGTCACTTGGATTTCCATGATTGAAAGGGGCCAACAGGCATCCCTGGTTCCCCAAGTTTCTATACTGACAGCCACCACACTACACAACATCGGACTTCAAGAAGGAGGATAGCCTCATGAGCAATCAGACGTTCATGACTTTGAAGCCGTGTCCATGATTAACAAATGCGGCACACCCCTCATCACGAACAGTAGTGTGCTCGGCCTCTGATGGCGGCAAGGGCATCATCACTGACATTCCTGGACTTGGTATGATGATAATTTCATCTTCAGCATCCTTGGACTTCTTTCCGAGCAGGGCACGGCCACCACGCAGCACTGCATCATTGACTTCATTAACAACTACTTTGCTTATGCACAGCACCTCTCATCCAGAACCTCAGGTCCACAGTATCTGGTAAGCCAATCATATCTATGAGAAACCCAGAACGCGACTCACCTTTTTATTCTGGGGCCGTCTGGTCATGACATTGGCCATCCTTGGATTCTGCTTCATTTTCACCCGGCATTGGTGATGCCTGAGGGTTGGGGTGGAGGCGTACTGACCAATATTCTGGATAGATAACCTTAAATTCTAGATTTGAGGATTCCACGACACTTTTGTGTAAGTGAGATCTGATCTTTAACCTTTTATCTGGCATTCATGTTCATGTGGCAAAATACAAGCTGAAGAGACAAAGTGCTGTTTTAATGATGAAGATGAGGGAAAGACTCCAAAATAGGAGTATGTTAGAGAGATAATAGTAGAGTCATATCTAATTGGTAGACATGTAAAAAAATACTTCTATCAGATGGACGTCACTTCTTCTCTCAATTATAGATCTCACCCCTCATGCAGAAAACGTTGGATACATCATGCCCAGTTCAGGCTTAGACATCATTAAGTGACGTCTAGCCAATTTACATCATTGTTTGATGTCTAATTGATAGTCGTACCCAAGACATATTATTTGATCAGATGACACATACCGTAGAGACCAGGGTTTAACAGCTTAACCCCTATATAAGGAGGGTTTGGGCGGGAACAAATAACTCCCGCCCCATTGGTTTACTACAGTAAGAATGGTACGGAAAGTACTGTCAACAATCAGCAAAACAAACCCCTAAATCATCATCACCATAGAGTTCCGCTTGCCCCCCCCTGTGTGTGTGTCTTGTCCTCCAGTTTCAAGGGGCAGTGTTTTAATTACGCGATACCAATCGCTAAATCTTTCCCCTGATGACATCCCTTCCATACCTTGGGCTCGTAGTACTACCCCTCTGGACCCCTGGGGGGATGTGGCAAGAAGGGTTTCCAACTTGTCCGTGTATCTTGGTTGGTACTCCCTGGCAGCTGCTTCGAGGCAGTTCCACAACCTAGGAAGTTGTCCCATCAGGTCTTCATCACAGTTCCGTAGAGAGGGCTGCTCTGACGTAAGACGGTCGAGATAAATGCTTGGCAATTGGGCGATCGAAGATCGCATCTAGCGCACCTGGCATGGGTGCGGTGGCGGAGCGGGAATCAAGTACCTATCTCATATAGAGAAACGAGTAGGCCCCACCCAGGGGCGTGAAAGCACGACATGAATTCAATATGGGCTTATGTGTGGCGAATGGACAGACACGGGAGAGAAAGTACGAACGTCAGTCGGTTTTTTTTACTAAGTCCGCCAGGCAGAGGTTTCGAACCCAAGACCTTTGTTTTGTATAGCGCGAAGTCTACCACTCGGCCAAGGAAGCCGTGGCTTGCCCCCCCTACGGCGTTGATTCAATGAATCACCCAATCCGGCGCGTCAGCGGCAATCCGAAGGGGTTGACCAAGGGCTGTTACGCTAGGTTTAATACAAATAGTTAAAATAACAGCAATTTAATTGTGCTACTACTCGTATTTTCGACGTATCGCTCGCCAGCCGTCGCAAATGGTGCCCAAAACGGCATCCATCATTGACGGAGGGCGCCACAAACATACGAATAGATTATTAACACCTATAAGATTAAATATCTATCACATTTTTATTTTATATTTACCATAACATGGTTGTTAGCTACTGTTGTGTGCAAACAATGAAAAATGCAGGCAAATCGCTGGCAATTTCGGTTGCCATGCGGATCAAGCAGTTATCGCCCGATGGAGCACATCCAGGGCTTAACTCGAAGCCACTCGATGCCGCCATCGGTTGAGTGCCTGCGCCGTATCGCCCCGGTGGCTGTCATGGTCAACGAATTCAAATAAAACACACAAAACACTAACAAAACACAACTTTTAGCTAACAACTACGGCTACGGTACATTTTGATCGCATGTTGTTTATGAGAATTTCGGAACCCGAAACGGACCATCTACTCAGCTCATCAATGCAACAAGCCTCGTTTAGATATGTAAAATACCAAAACTGGAGCTGAAGAGCTTGCAGATATTTTTAGCTATCAAACGTTGTCATTGGCATTGGACAAAAGTAAAAAAGTTATTTAGCAATCACGACGCTCGTTTTAAAAGCTGGCGCATATGTGCGCCGCTAGGGGTTAAGCTGTTAAGAAACACCTAATGTTCCAGGATGTGACAGCTATGTATTGTATCTATCCATCACTGCC
>JALLOS010000221.1:0-14044 GCA_036939435.1 Stephanodiscus minutulus
GAGCCGCAATTTCAACGACAGATCCCCCCCCCCCCCACCCCCCCCGCGTCGGTCACCATGACATCGTACGGCGCTTGGTCCGCCTCCTCCACCACGGCCGACGCAGCCTCCGCGGTCGCCGAGGCCGCCACAGCCGCCACGGCCGCGATCACATCCATGGACCCCACCGGACTGTACAGCTCGAACCTCGTCACCTCGGCCCTCAACACGATCGGGGACGCGCAATTCTTCGAGGAGAGCATCTCCCCGTCCACGGTGAGGACGCAGCTCGCGGTGACGGGCGATCCGTCGAATCCGTCCACCACCCTCAACCTCCTGAAGGGGATGAAGTGGCTACTCGCCAACATGTCCAAGGGGCGGAACGTGAGCGACTTCTTCCCACACGTCGTCAAGCTCGTGGGCGCGCCTAACCTCGAGGTCCGGAAGATGGTGTACATCTACCTGGCGCGGTACGCGAATCACGACAATTCGTGCAGGGAGCTCGCGCTCCTGAGCATCAACGCCTTCCAGCGGGGGTTGGCCGATCGCGAGCCCCTGCTCAGGTCGCTCGCGCTCAGGGTACTGACTTGCATGGACGTGCCCGACGTGCTGCAGCTGCAGGTACTGGGCGTGAGGACGTGCTGCAAGGATTCGAGTCCCTACGTGAGGAAGTGTGCGGCGAACGCCGTGGGGAAGCTCCACCCGCGATGCCTGGAGGCGGGGGACGGGGCGCAGGCCGAGCAGCTTGTGGACATTATCACGACGTTGCTCGAGGACGACGGCAGCACGATGGTATTGACGTCGGCGATGATCGCCTTCTGCGAAATCTGCCCCCACCGCCTCGATCTGCTGCACGGTTGCTACAGGAAGGTGTGCCACCTGCTCACGGACATGGACGAGTGGGGCCAGGTGGTGGTGATGGACGCGTTCTCGCAGTACTGCCGGAAGTTCTTCAAGCAGCCGCGGGGACAGGTGCACGGATCCGCGGAGAGGATCGATCGGGATCGCAGGATCACGAGGAGCGGCAGGAGGGTGGGCGGGACGGGCCCTCCCGCGGGTGCGGGTGGGGAGGGCGCGCCCAGTGGCGGAGTTGCCGCGAATGAAACGTTGCTATCGTTGGACGGTCCATCGTCCACCACCGCGGATGGACCATCGGCGGTCCCGACTCTGCCGCCGCGGCAGAAACAAAAGGTCAAACGACGAGTCGTTCGGAAGGGATTCTACTCGGACGAAGAAGACGAAAGTTCGGTGGAGGAGGTGGATCCCTACTATCCCATATCCGGGGGGAATGTCGCGAGAAGTCTGCACGAGAGCCCCGTCATGGGCAGCCCCTCTGGTGGAGCGAACAAACTCTTTTTCCGCGACGATGTGAACGCGTCTATAGATGGAATCAGACCACAGGATGTGTTCGGCTGGAAAGGAAATGGTGGTGCGCCAGCTGCAGCATTAGACGACGATACCGAAGACAACGATTTGAACGAAGATCATAAGTTATTGTTGCAGTCTTCCCTGCCCTTGTTGAAGAGTAGAAACTCGGCAGTGGTGCTAGCTGCGTGCTCCTTACATTATTATTGCGGCGTTGCGAGCATCAAGGTGAGTTTCATTTTGTGTGCGACTGTCTGTCTCCATGCGAATTCTGATTATCGTCTTGCAGAAATTGACTAATACTTAATTGAAACGTCGGCTGGCACAGATAAGATCCGCCCTAGGGAAGGCATTGGTACGTATACACCGGGACAGGCGTGAAATCCAATACATTGTTTTGGTGGCTATTCGAACATTAGTGCAAGAGTGCCCCTCGGCGTTCAGCCCGTTCCTGAATGACTTCTTCGTGAAGGGAATGGATCCATCATTCACGCGAATGATCAAACTCGATATCCTCGTATTCCTGAGCACAGACCCTAAGTCGATCGACGCCGTGCTTACGGAACTTCGGACATATGTCCGCCACGGTGACAAGACCTTTTCATGTGCAGCAATTCGCGCGGTGGGAAAAGTTGCCGAGTTGGCCCGTATATCCTACGATCGTAGGGCTCACACAGCAGGAGATCTAGATGCTGCCAGCGCTCGGGCAGAATCGAACTCCATCGCATTGAATTGCCTCTCGGGTCTTGTGACACTGTCTGAATTTTCAAAGAATGCGGAGGTGGTCGGAGAATGTGCAGAGACGATGCAGCGAATCTTATCTCAGCTTTTGTCGGACGATGGGATTACAAGCACGGTGAAAGACACCGCCAGAGTTCAAGAGCGGGCGTTGAAGCGCTTGCTACTCATCCTTCTGCGCTCGCTCAATTCCAACGAGGAAAATGTTGACGAGGAGAAATCAGTAGAACAGACTCAGTTGCAATTGAGGGTCATCCGCGTTCCTGATTCGGCAGTGGCCTCCATAATCTTCATAGTTGGCGAATGGTTGACCATGTCTCAATCTCTGCAATCTCCATGGAATATTACTGAGAAAAGCAGGATCAGCATTCGTTTAGAGGTATTGCGTCTATTGGCCAAGCAATTTACCAGCTTGGATCCGCGAATAAAGTTGCAATCTGTGCATTTTGCCAGTAAGGTGTTTTTGACACTCAAGGCAAACCAATCATCATCTCCGAGTGCTCCAAACAAGGAATGCGCGGTTAGTGAGTTCATTTTTGCAATGGCCAGGGTAGATGTGTTACAGGATGTGCGTGACCGAGCCAGGTATGAAGGTAATATCTTGCACATGTCCGTAGGCCTCAACTACGACACCAGTGCACTCCAACAACGACCGTCCGGCGCTTCTTCTATCACTCTGGACATGGCAACGTCAATGCTTTTGCGTCCTAAGCCTAACGCATCATCTTTGCCGTTGGATGGCAAAGAAATCAGTGGTGCAAAGAATGAAGTGGATCTCTTTAGGTTCGGCACATTGAGCAACGTCATCTGCAACAGAACAGTGGGCTCCACCAATCCATTGCCTGCATGGGCAACAAAAGATAGCCCTGGCATTCTCAGGGACGCTTCAGCAGTAAAGAAGTTTGACAAAAGTTTCGACGGAGGAGAAAAAGGTCTTTATAGCTCGTCGTCGGAGGATGAGTCATCATCGTCAGATGGCAGCACTTCAACCTCCGGTGATGAATCGGGTACCGAAAGTAGTGATAGTGAAAGCACTGATAGCAGTCACGAAGGAAACTCAATTGAAAACAACGACATTGAAAATGACGGATTAGAGTTGAAACCTGCCATGCCTAATGTTGTTCATAACGCAGGTCCGATTACACCCTCACTGATTAACAGATCTGCACAAGATAAATCGTCTTTGGAGTCCTCCAGCGATGATAGCAGCGACAGTGACGAAAGCAGTGATGAATCAGCAAACGAAGGAAAATTTAATGGCGATATCAAAATGGAGATTTCTGTTCGGCCTGGTGATTTGAACATTCTTGACATGGAAATTGCCAACAATTTATCTCGGGTACCCTCTCAATTCGCCAAACAGAGTAGTTCGGCGTCAAGTGTTGCTGCAGGGCTCGAAGACCTTGTTATGGCGCCACTTGTTGGTAACAAGAATGATATATGCAAACCTTCGAGCATGGATGACGAATGCGGGATGTGGAAAGAGTATGTTCGGCCCACACTAAGCGGTGGTCTACTTGTAAAAATGCGATTTGTCCATAAATCTTCTAGGGCAAGAGAGTCTCGCGTCATGGGTATAGACACTAAAAGTCCAAGTACTGTGTGTTTGCAGGTTCATGTCGAAAACATGTAAGTACCTCAGTCTCGCGTACGGCCAAACCCTTGCTTGAAAATATCTGATGTCTTCTTGGTTTTCTGCTCCACTTCAGGAGACCTGATGCGGGTAGCTTGAGGCACGTGAGAATCATTCATAGGGGAGGAATTTCTAGTGGGATCATATCTCCGACAAGAGTTATTACCCCCCCCGAAATACCTGTTCTAAAGAAAGGAATGGCGTCGACTGTCTTCATAGGTCTTACATTTGCGTCTGCTACCGATAGAGATGGAGTAACAGTCGCCAAATTCGATGTGAAATCCGATCGTGGCAATACATCAATTGAAGTTCGTCCGACCTTGGGCGAGTTACTTGATGACGAGTCAACCAAAAACATGAGCCGATCTGACTTTGATTCTAAAATGTTAAGGCTCCAAGGAATCCAGCGCATATCATCGACGTTCTCACTTTCCCCCATGAGTGAGGAGAGGTTCATAAACCTACCAATCACGGTATTGCAGTATATGAATGTTGTAAGTACAAAATTCTATTGCTCTTTGTCCCCATCCTTCTCAATTTTGTTACTGAATTCTTTGTTTTACTTATTTCAGAATTTAATTGGAAATTGGACTGGAAAGGGCACCTTTGTTGGTACATTACCAGCTAGTGGCCAGGAGGTGTACATTGTTGTAAAATGCGACCCCATAACTGGAAGTGGTGATATGATTGTGTGCAGTACTGATGCAATGGCTGCGAACAGTATCACGAATTTACTGAAGCAAGCACTGAGCGCTTGAGGGTGGGGAGATTTTCGCTGTATCACTAAGGGGGGCCCTGCGGCTTGGAATTTTGGGTCAAAATAAGAAAGTGGTCACGACTAGGAGACTAACAAATAGAACTTGTGCTTGGATTAAAACAGCTAACAGCTTAACACATATTGACGGTCATGACCGTCAAATTTTTAACGAGCTTCTTTGGTGATTGGTAACTTCAACGATTTTTGTCCGTTGTTAGTGGTTGATATCTAGAAAGTTAGAGTGCTCTTCGGCTTTAATCGTGGCGTTCCACCTTTCTTCACAGCTCGTCACTTCGATGAGCGAGCTGAGTAGAGGGTCAGCTTCGTGCCTTTTGAACGCTAGCTTCGAAAAGCGTGTTCACAACGCCACAACTCAATTATTTACGCCAAAATCAATGACCATGGCGTCCGCCGGGGCGATACGGGGCAAATACTGGCCCTATCGCGGCGTCCAGTGGCATTTAGGGTAGCCCTAGACCTGCCGTACTGGGTGATGCGCTTGGCATTGTACCGCCTGATCCGCATGGCCATCGAAATGGCCAGCAAAGCAACTGCATTTTTTCTGTTGTTGATTTTTTGTCGTGCATAACCGTAGCTAAATAACATAATTCTAGTAATTATAAACTAACAGCGAGCTACACTATTGTTTGTTACTATGTATTTAGGTAGTTCATATATTATGGCATCCCGCTGACGGCGATGGATGCCATTGTGGCTACTGTTGTCGACGGCGGGCGAGCGATTGTTGTAATTTACATAGAGGGAGTAGAAATAAATTATTTTCTCCTGTATTTTTTTGATTATGCTAGAACCCTTCGACGGCGGCCTCGTCCAACCCCTTGCAAAGAGGCTCTCGGGAGTGGGATGTGCTCGGCCAACAAAACCATGCCACTGGAGGGGAAAACGGCTCCATCATGGTGAGGATGTTTGTGTGCTTGTGTTTAGCTAGCAAAAAGCCTACCGAGCGGGAGTTTTTCGTTCCCGCCGGAACGGACTTAGCAGTTAAGCTGTTTTAAGGCATGATGTAAACAATCCTTGAATGCTGAGGATTGTTTACATAACTTACCATTTGGGCGGTTTGGTTGTATTTGTTTATGTAATGATGGAGCAAAAGTGGACCAGTTTCATCTGGTTCCTATCCACGTCTACGACCAATTGGAAAAATTGTTGGTCATTAGCAAGACCTGAATTTTAACTTTTCAGCAACCACATTGCCAGCCAATGTCAACCGTGCAGTAGCCTTTGGAGGCAGGACAACATCAGAAACAAAATCAACAATCAATAACTTCATATATGCATCTCTTTTTCCATTCTAATGCAGACTAGGCACTAAAGGGGTCTCTTCCGAGACTCTGCTTAGAGTAGAGAGGTAGACACACTAGATGGGTATTACTTATGTCTGACATTCTTTGCACATCAGTGCACATTTACTTACCAGGACTACAATGCCTGCCATTTCTATCCACGCCAATGATGTATTTCGTTATTTTATGACCGGTGTGGAGTGTGAATGTGTTAGTACAATTGATGAAACCTTCTGCGTTTGTTGATCGTCGCTTTTCTGTGTCCGGGATCGATCACCGAGAGCCGCGCAAAAACTGAAGCATAACGCCAAAGTCTTTATGACCGAAACCGTGCATGCCGGCCAACCGATACAAATCCCTCGTGAGCCCCGCCACGGGCATAGCCAGGCCCTCCTCCTCCCCGGCGTCCACGGCCAAGTTCAGGTCCTTCAGCATCAACGCCGACGCGAAGCCCCCCTCGTAATCGCCGGCGCTGGCCCCGCTCCCGATGTGCCTCGCGGCGGCGGGATGGGGGTTGTTGATCTCCCCGCTCCAGCATTTTGCGGTGCTCGCGTTCATAACGCCGGCCAGGACCGTCGGGTCGACCCCCAGCGCCTCGCCGAGGTTCATGGCCTCGCAAATACCGAGCATCTGCGCGGCCAGGGCGGCGTTGTTGCAAAGTTTGACGGCCGATCCCGATCCCGGCCCGCCGCAGGGCACCGTCTTCTTCCCCATCCTTCGCAGCAGGGGTTGCACTTTTGAGTAGGTCTCGGGCGACGAGCATCCGACCATGAACGTTAGGGTGGCGTCGGTCGCACCCCTGACGCCGCCGGAGACGGGAGCATCGACGTACTGGTGAAGCGGAGAGATGGAAGTAACGAGATGATGCAGTCTCTTGGATGTGTTGGGGCTGATGGTAGAAGTATCGACGAAGGTGCACCCGCTACCGACGTTGGGTAGACTGCGGACGATGGATCCGACGACGGCCTCGCTCGCCTCGCAGGTGGGCAGGCTGGTGACGACGAAATCGGGACTCGACTCCCCCAGGGACGCAAGATCCCCCGACGCCGACGGATACGTCGATGCATCGAGCCCTCCCATGCTTTCGACGTGTCTGAAAAAGCTGGACACGTTGGATTCTCGCATATCGTACACGGTCAAACGCAGCGGTGGCAGCGATGATGGATCGTCGTCGTGCCTCCTCGGCCTCGCAAGGTTGAGCGCCATTCGCAGGCCCATATTGCCGAGGCCGACGAATGCCACGTTCATCGCGGACCTCCCCGCGACCGTCGTCCCCCCGGAGGAATCAGCGTCCGACGAGAAAGGAGGCGTTGTTCGCGCGTACTGCCGCGTCGTTTGGCGATTGCATGCGAAGCTGTCGCCCGTCGACAACGACGGAGCAAATCTCGGATTGGAATTCAAGCAATGGCCCCAAAAGCGACGTATTGTCAGCATTGTTGCAAGTATCGTAGAGGTCGATCAGTCGCTCGTGGTAATAGTGGGTATGATAAAATATGACGGCAGTTGATACTGGCCTCTTCTTCTCGTCATGATCTGTTCTGCTTCGGATTCTGATCTTCTATTTTTTTTGTTCTCGGTGAGGGTCATTTATTTTTTTTCTGTGACACCAAGAATTGCACATACGTTGGACCTCATTGAAGGTGCGTAGCGAAGCTGCCATCAAAATAGACGGCGACGCGACCCTGCCAATTACCACGACGGATGGAAGAAACCTCAATCCGTCAGCGTCTTGGAAGACGCTCGCGCTCCACGATGACTTCGTCGCATCGACAGCCGTTCCAGCTTGCGAGAGATGGGATGACCCGACGCCTTTCGGATGGCGACCAGGAAGCATTCCTCCTGTGGCCCGCCGAGCGCGCGACTGCCCGTGGTTCGCCCTCAAAAAGGCAAATTAACAATATGCGTCGAAGAAGACGACAAATCCAAAGATGATTTGTTGTGGCTGCAGGGTTGATCGTTGCGTCCGGTGTTCTAGGGTCCGACAGGCCAACCCGATGAAACGGATGTAGCTAGTCTGCGTCAGCTCCCTCGCGGAAACTCTCCGCGGCCGCCAGGAGATCAAGACATCATCAATGCAGCATTGGCTGCTTACGAAGACGGAATGCAACGAAACGAGAGTCCGATTCAACCACGAGAAACTGCTACCTTAGCCACATGTCGAACATGTCCACCGCCCGTGAATTGTTCGATTAAGCTCCTGAGGTGGTCTTCCACTCTGTTCTTCATAGTATTCTTTTTTCTAAATTGTCGCCTCTAACATATCATATCATATCATAACACTTTTACTGCAGTACTTAGCAGCCCCGTTCACTTGATGCGTGTCATTGATAACATGAAAGTCATTTGCCCGGAAGCATTTATGTCCATTAGAACGAAAGATTATCAGGTCCATAAAAAAAACCTTTGTGGAACAAAGGGGTGTCTTATTGTTACGTGGTAATCAGCTCTCTATCCTGGGCAGTTACAATTTTGTATTGTAGAGACAAATAACAATATAATAGAGTACCCGATGTTCTTACAAAGAAACACTGTATCCATTCGAGCATCACCGGGTTGCTGGCTAAATCAATCCGCACCACCCAATAATTTGGTCGTTCCCTCCTCCTCCTCAATACGCAGAATGTCAGCAACAATTATTATCACAGGCTCGAGTCAGGATGCGAGGGGGAAGGGGGGAGGGAAGGGGTATTGTACGATGCGATACGAGGGTGAATCCATTGCCACATTATATATTCGACCCTCGCACCGCGGTGGCCCGTCACCGACACCAGAAATAATTACCGAGTATATGCATGTTATTCTGCCCAAACTGAAAATCCCCACATACATAATATATCCTCGAACAATGAGTAAGTAGTAATCATCATCATCATCATCATCTGTGATCGTCGTTCGCCTCCCCCCCCACACCCTTGTTGAAGTACGCCAGGTGGACCGGGTGTATCAGCTCCCCCGTGAGCGGACACTTGTAGAATTGGTTCTCGTCGTCGAGGACGGTCGTGGCGTCCCACCCCTCGGCCTCGAACTCCACCACGTTGCGCTGCGCATTCTCGGACAGCTCGACGCGACCGCTGTACATCCGTTCCTTGATCCGGTTCGAGTATTCCGACCTCATGGGGATCGGCACGACCTGCACCTCGTCGGCGAATCCCAACCGTCGTCGTCGGGGAGGTGCGCCGCCGTGCGTATTCGTCGTATTCGTCGTCGTCGTCGTCGTCGTCGTCCTGCCGCCGTTGTTCGGGGGTTTGTTCTCGTAGCTCCTCGACCGGAAGCGCTGCCTTCCACCGAAGAAGCGATTGAAGGATGTCGGGACGTAGGGATCGGCGTCGTCGTCGCTGTCGTACTTGAGCTCCTCCTTGAAACGCACGTTCGACAGCAGGGATCGTCCGCCGGCGACGACGACCGCGGACGCGACGTTCTTCCCCTGGTGAAGCGGCTCGATCCCCCCTCCTCCTCCCCCCCCGCCTTGCATCGACGAGGAGGCTTCTCCCCCCCCCCCCCCGGTCCCGGCCCCGGCCCCGACTCCGGCCCCTCCACCTCCTTGGGGGACACAGCCGATCACCCCCCCCCCTGGATTCCCCCCCCCGGCTCCGCCCTTGTTCCCCCCCCCCCCCGCGACCCCCTGCTGCGCCGATCCCCCACCCCCACCCCCCTTGCCGCTGCCGCCCGTGCCGTTGGATATCCCCAGTGTCCGCAGCAGGTTGCTCCTCACCCTCACGTCGTCGCTCACGGCCGGGGGGAGGGTGTGCGGCTTGGCGGTGCTCTTCGTGCCGAGGTGCTGAACGACCCGCGCGCTCACCGCCTCCTTGCTGCCCCTGCTGCCGTCCATCATCACCCCCCCCGCGACGCCACCGCCGTCCTGACCGGCACTCCGACGCCGGGGGAAGGACCCGTCCACGCGGAGCTGATCGTCGTGCTGCCTCCTCCACACCTCGCGCTTGCGCCGGCGCTCCTCGCTCCTGCTACCGCCGCTCCCGACCGACGACGCGTCCCCCTCGGCGTTGTTGCTGGCGTCATAGTCCAATCGGGAGGAGGCTGAAGGGAGGATGGTGGCGGTCTCGGAGGAGGAGGAGGAGGAGGAGGAGGAGGCGCGATCGTCGATGATCAAATCCACTACTTTCATGATGGAAATATCGCTCTGTGCCATTATTTTTCGTCGTGCGAGGAGCGTGGGATGGAGTGAACTGTGTTCTCTTATTACACTTTTTTTTATATTTTATACTTTTTTTTCAAGTGATGGCATTGTTCTGGATGGGGGGGGGGCGGGGCCGAAGAAATCGAAAAAAACCTATGCTTGACAGGGGAACAAGTCGAAGGCCCAACGGGAATCCGGCATTTTGCTCCTCATTTGCCCCAGAATATCATAGAGAAGTTTCGAAGTTCCGGATATGAATCTTAGGAATCTCTGTGGATGTACGTGGGATGCGTCTGTCCACAGTGTAGTGGGTCTGTGCTGCTCTCCCTCCGCGCCGAGCGAAACCACGCGAAACATCAGCACAACCACAAAACACACATCATCATCATCATCATGGCGGCTTAATCCACCGCATTTTAAGGGAATCCTACCAACAACCATACATCTCTCAAGACCGCAATCTCTCGTGCTCGTTACCCTCGGAAAACTCCGCTGGGCACGCCGCCACAGGTGGTCGGGCTAGCTAGCGCCTTTGAGTGCCGCCATCACGCTCCACCAATCTGCTCTCTCCACTCGGTGTTGAAATGCTGATGTCTTTCTCTCTTGAAGGGTGTTCTCTTCTTTTACGGTACGTCCCTGCGAGTCCATCTGAAATCTAAGTCTTCTCACGAGCGCATCATCAACATATATTGGACGCGACGGCACGCGCAAAACACACAACCCCATGAGTAGATAAACATTTCATATATCATCATCTTTCGACCGACGAGCTTAACAGGCTTTATGAGAGATGAATCAGGCATATCCGAGGGCTGTGTTTTTTCGATGTGTGTTTTGCGTGTGTTGTGCAGTGAGGCGGGCGGTACCGTTTGCGCCCAGTGATAGAAAACTATATCATTACCATCTTTCGTCTGAATCGAGCTTAACAGGCTTGCTGAAAGATTACCTTTATCATGCATAGTTCATCTGAGGGCCCCTGTTTGAATGATTTTTCCTATGCCGATTGGCGGGCCGTATCTCATCAATATTTAGAAATCTCTCTCTTTATCGTCACCCAGTGCGTGGTGGACTCCAACCTATTCAAAATGGTGAGTGCGAGACCTTGTGAAAAGGCGTGATCGTAGAAACATCATGCGCGCAATTAATAATGCATGAAACTTCTGGGCAGCAAACCAGTGGCCGGGTCATCGCTCAACAGTGCACTGGAATGCAATCAGTTCATGCTAGAACAGTTTTTCTCGTGAAGGAGGGATATAGTATTGGGATGGAGGCCAATCTCCAAGACCATCATCCCTACAACCTTTCATCCTTGATACATCTGACGCTGCAACAATGTTTCTATACCAATATAGTTTTGTTCGCTATGCAACGTTTCTCATATTTTATCGCCGAACTCGTGATGACACAGTAATAATCGGTGGTAGTTAACAAACAAAATGAAAGGTCAGAACAAAGGTCAGTGCCGCGTGTTTGATATTGTCGTCCAGCATGTATGAACCCGTGGTTTTATTGCACGTTACCAATATTTGCCTACCGATGGTTTTCTATTGGATCAAGTCACGGGGAGAGCGAAATGGACATGAAACTTATATACCAGTGTTTTGTTGACTATCACGATGAGCACTAATATTTCAGCCCACATTGCATACATTTTCCTCAAATCGCAGGTCGCACAAATTGATAGCCTTGCTTTCTCTATTCGAGCAGACTGCTGTCGAATCCCGTAAATTTGGATCTTAATTTACCGTAGATCCATCCTCGCTAGGCTCGATTGGAATCCACGGGTAGACGAATGGATGAAAGCCCAATGTTTTGAATCCCTTTTAAGTTTCCTCGACACTACTCTTTCCATCTACATATCATGCTCCCTCGGTGTTGGATATCTCATTCGAAAATCAATGGAGTAAGTGTTTCTCCTGTTTTCAAGCTGCTTTGAAGTTTGACGAATTGCCTATGACGATTAAGATGCCGTGAAGTAGACTTGTGAGGTAACGCCAAAAAAGCGCCAGAAGTCGGGCAGAAATGCTCACTTTCGAGTTGCGCAGTTGTTACTTGACACAGACTACATCAGTAGTTGAGCGTTGTACATCAGACCACAATTTTCTGAGGCATGATATATTCTGTGTCGCGTTTGGCCGATGATTAGATATTAAAGTTTGAGATCACGAGAAAATCTATATTCGTATAGACAATCAGAGAGTGACAACTTATTTCATCACGTTGAGGCCATTTTGTTGATGTATCCTTGTTTGGTGGCCAACCATCGTCTCACCTTTCTTATGCTTGCACCTTTCCGTCTCAGCATTGTCTGCGTGTGTTAATCTCTACTGGCCAGTAATGTTCGCGGAAATTTAGTTCTCAGTGACCATGGACCGAATGTGGGATCTCAGTGGACTAAAACAGCAAATTGCCATGAAACTGTACGAATAACATGGCGAGGTGAAGCTCAGAATGGGTCAGAAACAGAGAACCATGTGTCATCCTGATTAGCACAAAGATAATTAGAGTGCAAAGGATTAATTAATTGCTGTTTCATTTGGAATTCAATTAATTATTCAGAGCAATGTCCCTCGCTGAACCTACCCACCTATGCCAATTTCGCAAGATGATTCAGGAAGGAGCACGGGTCCACGATTTCCGTACTCCCGTACGTAACGTTCCTCCTCTCGTCCGCGACCATTTGCAAATTTTGATACTCCCCGTAACACCCCCCGCCGATCATGAAAGCTATAGCCTCCCGTACAGGCGCCCGGGTGGCATTCCGCAGAGTCGCCACGTCGACGTCGCCCTTCACCCTCGGGTCGAGGTAGAGGTACTCGTCGTCCTCCGTGTTCGGTCTCATCTCGCATATGTTCTCGACGACGATCGTCGCACGATTCTTGTGTATCTTCCCGAGGAGAGTCCCGAGCTTGTCCGTGGCCTTCGACAATAGTCCCGTGGCCTGGTTCGTCGCTCGCGCCATGAAGCTCGACAGCATGTCGGAACCGGACGACGCGTACCCCCCCCCGATCGCCTCCGTCTGGACCATGTCGGACATCGTCCCGATCATGTTCATGGAACGCAATTTCTTCAGGTAGTCGATGGCGCGAAGTCCCACCTCCAGGCGTGCGCGATCTTCCTTGGTCAGGGTCCCGTGACTCGCGGCGGCGCCTCCGCCCCCCCCCTCCGCCGCCCCCGCCGCAGACCCGCCCCCTCCGCCCTCGGCGTCCCCTCCCCCCAACGCCGATCCCCTCGTCTCGAGGGATTCCCTCATCGCCTGGGCAACCTCGTCGATGTCGGCGCTCTTCCCCTTGGTGGAGAGGGCGTACACGATCACGAGCCGGACCTTGTCGTTGACGTTCCCCCTCGTCGAGTCGCAGACCAATTCCATCACGTCCCTCTTCGCCTTCGCCGGATCGCTCCTGTACGTGCCGGTGGCGAGGGATACCTCCAGCTCGTAAAACTGCGGCACGTCCCTAGCGGCGACCTCGTTCATCGCGGCCTGCAGGATGGATGTGTGGACCTCGAGCTTCCTCTTACGCTCGAGGAGGATGGGGAGGGATTCCACCGCGTTGGCCAATTCCGACGAATCGCCCCCGCCGACCCCGGCAGCCTGCTCCTTCCCCCCCGTCTTGGAGCGTATCTGCTGCTCCCTCGCGGTGACGTCCTGCAGTTCGGCGCCGTTGCTCTCGATCGCCTCCGGGAAGGGGTGGAACTTGTGACGGCTGTAGAACGGGTCGAGGTCGGGGTCGATGTCGAACTTCTTCCTAACGGCGGGGGGGGGCTTCCTTCCCCTGCCCCCCCCCCGTTCGTCGTTCGAGTCCGGCTTGACGTTGAACTCGACGCGGTTCGCCCTGTGATCCAGGACGTCGTCGATAAGGGCCTGGTATGTCGAGGCGTGCTGGACCGGCGTGATTAGGTCCATGTTCCGGTCCATGATGACCAGGACCGGACGGTGGTGGGTCATGTGCCGGCCGTCCTTCGATCGCACGAGGGTGGGATGCTCGGTAATCAGGCGGTTGAGCTTCCGCGCGACCATCTCTGGCGCTCCGCCCTGGGAGGTGGTGAGCGTGATAGAGTATGTCGGAGGAGGAGAGAGGGGCGCGCGCGGGGGGGGGGGGGGGGGGGGGGAGGGGGGGGGGGGGGGGGGGCCG
>JALLOS010000222.1:0-15133 GCA_036939435.1 Stephanodiscus minutulus
CATCGTCAAGCAGCTCTCTGCCGCCCTGGCGCCGAGAGGGGTTACAAGGGAAAAACAAGAAAGCCAAAAAAAATGCTGAAAAAGCAGAGATTATTGAGATCCTTAGAATGGTTGACACAATGAAAATAATGGCATGAAGCCAAAATCCCTGTGGACAGGTTCTAAATTGACAACAATCAAGAGGGCCACTGCTGATGTATTGAGTGAAGGAGAACAAGGGCAGATCTGCCTTGTAGTGCCGGTATGAAATTTCAGCAGTGTATAATACATGTATGTAGGATTTCTGTTCCTCCGACATTACTTTTAGTGGTTAAGCTGACAGTAGGGCATCCTCGGATGTATGCGGTTATCATCAGACCGCCTGTTGCCGATATGATACATCTTTACCTCTCAATTTGAGTCGCCTTGGCACTGCTGCTCCTCTTGGTTGTGGTGTGTGAACAAAACCGGGAGACTGTGGCGGTTCCCTGACCATGATAATAATAGCAATCAAAATAACTTCCATGTCATGACACAAAGTCCGACTGTTGGAGGAATATGGTGCACCTCTTGTGTTTGCATTATCATTTCATCTTTGCACTGTGTGCAACACACACTCCTTCTTGAATGGCCCATTTGATGCAGCCACCATTTTGGTTAGAATAATGTGAGATACAAACTCCTCCCTGAATCTGAATGGCCCATTTGATGCACCCTCTCATCGTAACAGTAATCACAATAAGTACTAGTAGTACACATAGTCCACTCTCTCAGGAATTGTAGGTGCCCCCTTGTGTGCTGTTTTCACCTTTTCACCATGGGTGATAACCTCCTCCCCAAGCTCACTTGTGCACACTACCATAGTCATGCTCTAATTCTTCAATTGGTGGTATGTTGTAGGGACTCATCATTAATTCTACAGATCACAAAAAAATCATCCCGCCAAGAATAGTGAAGGGAATTCAGACCCCAAAAAACAAATGACAATGACATTTTTGTATTAAAGTCCCCTCTACAGACAATGACAACCAACATTGAGCTTGTGGGATGGGACGATGCCAGGGGCCGCCCCATCTATCGCCACTCTCGTCCCGTAACTACCAAATATTATCCCAAGGGGTCCAAGGTTAACATCGTAATCAACAAGCACAATAATTTAGGGGGGGGGGTCGACCGCGATTGCGACGGCCGTGTCCATGGCTTGAGGCGATCCGAGCGCATCCACGCAACCATAATCATATCGTTAATTTAGGGAGTGTTTTGCCTCGGCAGCGATAGCATCTCCATTGTATCGGATTCTTCTTCTTCTAATGTTTCCAACGCCTCAGCCAACTCCAACCATTCCATCTCTTTCTCCTCGATCTCTTCATTGACCTTTTCCAGCTTCTTAGTGAGATCCGCCAGCACAGTCCAACCCTCTCCTGCACTATTATCCATTTCAGCCTGAATTCCATCCACTTTTGTCCTCAGTTTTTCAAGTGCAGGCTCTATTTTCCCCAAATCTCGCTTAGTTTTCTTGATCGCATTCCGACGCTCAAGTCTCTTCTCCTTGTCCTCTTTGTAGGAAGCCTTTCTATCACCATCATTATCGTTAGAACTGGTAGCTCCCTCCTCAAAATTCTCCTGCTCTATGAGACATTCGGCATAGTCAGACAGCGATCCCAAGTAATCCTTCACTATACCATTGCCCTCAAAGACGAATAAATGATCGGTAACCTGTACGAACAGCGTTTGAGGTTGTCCTTTTCAGTAATCGTATTAGAGAGAATCAGTTGCGGGTAGGAACACACACCTTGTCAGTGAACAGTCTATCGTGGCTTACGACGACCAAAACACCTGTTTGAGGAGGGACGAGAAAATTAGATGGGACAAAAATCAATCGAAAGTAGTGCTTTCTATTGAGCCAATGTATCACCTCACCTTTGAATTCTTCCAAATATCCCTCCAGAGCTGTTTATGAAGGATACGACAACTTTGATAAGAAAAATTCAAACGAAAGTTGCGCTCAACATTAAGAGCTCATGTGTGTCACCTCACCTCTGAGAGTGTCCAAGTCTACGTCATTCGTTGGCTGGGAGGAGTAAGATAAATGGCGAGAAAATGTGACAACTGAGTTAGAAAGACAAGGGTCCAAAAGATAAGGAAGCAAATACTCCTTTCGCTCTCTCACCTCATCAAGGATCAGGAAATTAGGTCGCTATATTCACGCGCAGTTCGAGGAAGAGGTTTGATCAGATACTTGGGAAAACGGCAGGACAACGTGTTGTGTATGTGGGGGGCGGAGAAATAGCACACACACCTTAGTAAGTACGGCCAATAATTGCAGCCTGCGCCTTTCTCCACCCGAAAGCATCGATACTCTGTATCATATTTTCATTCGGGGCCATAGAGGAATTAGACATATGCAAACCAACGGGATTGATATGCTCAATGCCCAAGTTCTCACGAATTCACCTCACCTCTCGTTCCATCGTGGACGGGGGAATTCGAACTGCTTCAGCAACCTCATCGCCTCCTGGGGGGCCTCCGCCATGGAAGCACCGGAGCTAGACTCCACACGTTCCTTTACGAAGTCTAACACGCTCTGCGCCTCGTTGAGAAATGGTATTCCCATTTGGTCGTACTTCCCAAATACGACGGTGTCCCCCGCCTCTATCGTTCCCGAGTCCACAGCCTGGTCTCCGCTCAAGATGTTGATGAATGTGGACTTACGAACATGAAAGTGCGCAAAAAGGAAAAGCGACGAGGGGAGTGAGGTTTTAGTGATTACATGATACGAACACGACGAGAAGATTCGGCAGGAGGCACACGGACACGCGCCCCCGAGCGAGCGACTCACCTTACCGACACCGTTCCTGCCCACGATCCCTATGCGATCGCCCTTGTTAAAATCGTACGAAAAGTCGCTCAGCATCTTCTTATCGCCGAAACTGAGCGATACGTCCCTCAACTGCGTTTTAGGTGTGAGTAACAAGGGTGACAATGATGGGTGTTGGGCGGTCGATTTGCACAACTGGTGTGGCCCACGGACCAATCCATTGCTCGTTCACAAATATCTTCGTCTTGTTCCAATGCTACTAACCTTCAAGATATTCCCCCCAAGTCTTCTCATACCCTCCTCACCTAAATCCAACGACGGATCCATCACCCTCGGTTTGGTCGATTTCTCCAGCTTGTAAAATGCGTCGATCCTAGCCTTCTGTTTGGTCTGTCTCGCCTGGGGCTGACGCCTCATCCACTCCACTGTAAAGAAGAGCAAATAAGGGGGGGGGGGAAAGAAGGCCGACAACGCTCAAAATGAATCGAAAAGTTAACAAGAACGAGGACGAAAATCAAACGTGGGAGGAGGGGGGGACGCATAACTCTTCTCTGGGTGCAATCGTTTTAACATACACACTACTACTCACGTTCGCCCTTGTACCTCCCCTTCGCGACCCGGAGCGCCTGATCCTCGTTCGCGAGCCTCTCCTCCTTCCCCCGCAAATACAAAGAGTAGCTGCCGTCGTACGAGTAGAACCGTCCCCTGTCCAATTCGAGTATGCTGTCGCATACGTCCTCGAGGAACGCGCGGTCGTGCGTGACGGTGAGGAGGGTCATTTTTTTGCGTTCTTTCACGAGGTCCGTTAGCCATCGGATGGCGGCCAGGTCGAGGTGATTCGTGGGCTGTGGATATGTACAAGTATGTAAGGCGTGGAGGCGAACAAATAAATGGGGGAGAAAAGGATCCGGGGGCGAGAGGGGATGCGACGGAGAAAATGAGGCGAGGAAGGGTAAAGCCGACCGTGCAAAATGCCGGGATGGAGGAAAGGGACTCCCCGTCGAGCGATAATCCATCCTCTGTCGAACAGCGGACATCGCTCGCGCCCCACCCTCGCTCCTCCTCGTGTGTTGTTGTTCGTCATCTCACTCATCTCTCTCTCACCTCGTCGAGGATCAAAACGTCCGGTTCCCTCACGAGCGCCGCCGCTAGCGCGACCCTCTTCCTCTCCCCCCCGCTGAGCGAGCTCAACGGCGATCCCTCGAGGTGACGTACGCGCAGGCGCGTCGACACCTCCTCGGCCCTCGTCAGCACCGCCCACCCGCCCCTGTCGTCCATGTCCGACGAGGCGCGCGCGAATCCGTCCGGATCGTCGGACGCGGCCATCGACGCGAGGCGGTACCGCCTCACGACCTCGTAGACCGCGTCGATCCCGCCGCCGCCGCCGCCGCCGCCGCCACCACCCCCCCCGGAGGGGGGGTTGCTGACGTTCCCGCTCCCGTTCCCGCGGTTCTTCGTCGTCGTGGTCATTTTGGTGATCCCCATCACGGCGTCCAGAACGGTGACGTCAGTCGGACTCGGGGGTTCCTGCTCCACGAACGCGATCGACACGTCCCGCGGTCGTTCGATCGTGCCCGTGTAGACCACGCTGTCGCTCCTGGCGTCGCCGCCTCCTCCGTCCCCGCCGCCGCCGAAGTTGCCGCCGCACGCCTCGGCGAGTATCCTGAGGAAGGTGCTCTTGCCGCAACCGTTCCGGCCGACCAACCCGACGCGTCCGCCACGGGGCAGGTTGTACGATGCCGATTCGAGCTGGTAGGTATTCCCCCTGTGGATGGGTGGATCACGATATATTACATCATAGGTATACATGACATGTATATATTGCGCCGGGGGGGTTTCGACGGGCGTTGTTGTAGGGTAAGTAGTGCGAACGAAACGCGAACAACGCGGGGGGGGTAGAGTGGTGTGTATGGTGTGAGGGATGGAATCGAAACGAGCCTGCCCGCGAAGGAAAAAAACGACGACGAGGAGAGAAGACGACACCGACGATAATGTATATAATCCCGAAAAACGGCCTCCCTCCTCCTCCTCCCTCTTGTTCTCTCGTTCTCCCGACGACCCGCCCCCCACACCGCCCCCCCCGAACCGACCCTTCGACTCACCCGTCGAAGGTGCACGTGAGATCGCGTGCCGTTATGGCCGGACTTATTTTGATGCGTCGTCGTCGTTCGGCCGCGAAAATCGACGATACAAAACGAATGCGAGAGGCGGTGTATACGCGATAACAACGAAGGGGGGGAGGGACAAATAATAATGAGAGTTAGTTGGGGGGGGGGGGGGATGTGGCGAAAGTGTTGAATGTTGAATGGGATATACATCCCAACACGCGCGACACGACAACGACGAGCCTTCTATTATTATTCGGCCGGCGCCACACTGCACTCACGGGCCGGAGGGGAGAGTCGGCGAGGCGGCCTCGTTCTCGCTGACGTCCGCCAGGGACGATCTCGGTGGCGAGGAATGGCGACCACGACGATGACGACGACTGCGAAGACGATCGTCGTTGCTACTAGTAGGACCCAGCAGCCCCCCCCTCGACGACCACGACGACGACGACGGCGCCCATCTGCCGCCACAAGCACGCAGCAGCGGCAGCGGCACCGCGAAGAATGCATCGCAGCAGCGGCATGAGCGGGAGCAGCAGAAGAGTAGTAGGACGGGGAGGAGAATCATCGTCGGGGTGGCGGAAGAAACGCGGCCGGCGGCGCACAACATTATTTGTTCCGTAACAACACTTTCAACTTTTTCCGACCGCATAAAAAATAAACATTCTTCCCGCCGGAATGGTCGGTTGACGTGCAGACCTAGTTCGGGAGATATTATTATTTCCGGAGTAATCTTCTGGTTAAGTAGAAGATAGGATGGATATCCGACCTCAGTTCAAAACACTGACCTTCGCCGACGAATGGGGGCAGATTTACGGCTTCCAAAATGACCACCGAGAGCGAAACACCAATTGATTCTTGTCCCACCAAAGAGAGAGGAGGCAATAAAATTTCAATCGTATGTGGGAGATAAAAAATAATTAGAGAGCTTTATTCGTATCGTACTATGGTATTCATGGAGCTTTATTCATACGAATCCATCCTTCCGACGACGGACGGGGTACTGCTTACTATCAATACATAGTACAATACCGTTTTATATTATACCATTGCTCCCGTCATCATGTCGCCGCAAAGGCTGAATCTCTCGGACTCCGACCGGTTCTCCCCCAGCGACCTCCCAACGACGGCGACGACGACGACGGCCTTCATCGCGGGCGACGATGATGCCGTCGTCGACCTCGGCCGCAAAAACTGCAACCGCGCATCATCATACGAGGACGGTATCGGAGGAGGAGGAGGCGAACGCCACCGCCACCGCCACCGCCACCGCCACCGCCACCACCACTCTCCCGCCAACAACGCCGCCGCCTCCTCCTCCTCCCCCCCCCCCCCGCGCCGCATCATCGTCATCGGCGGCAGCGGGCGCGGCTGCGGTGGTGCTGCACGTGCCCAAATCGACGCGACGCGAAATGGCATCCGAGTGCGTCAGGAGGGCCTCCGGGACGATGCGGGGATTCAGCGACTGGAGGGGCAGCGATGGCGATGTCGATGGCGGAAATAATGGCGGGATTGGCGGGCCAATACGACGACGACGAGTCGCGCCGACCCCCCCGCGGCGGCACGAGACCGACGACGACCCCTCCCGACGACGACGATCACGACGACGATCACGGGGGGGGGAGTCTTCGTCGTCGCGCCACGACGGTGGGTGGGGAGGAGCGGGGGTGGCGGTGGCGCGCTCGACGACGACGACGACGACGGCGCTGCGCTCGTCGTTGCGTTCGTCGACGACGCTGCGTTCGTCGACGACGACCACCTCGAGCGACGGGACGACGCCGCGTTCGTCGGCGGCGTCGTCGGGTGACGGCGATGCGGGTGCGGACGGTGCCGGCGGTGTCGCCGTCGTCGTCGTCCCGGCCGATGCGTCGTCGTCGACGGCCGACGTCGACGGAGACGGAGACAGCGCACGGCGTCGAAAGATGGAGGAGAAGCTCGCGACGACGACGACGAGGAGGAGGAGGAACGGCGCGGTGTCGCCGTCGTCGCCGTCGTCGTCGCCGCGTCGACGACGCAACTCGCTGCTGTCGTCCGATACGGCCTTGCGTGACAACACCACCACCGCCACCGCCACCGCCACCACCACCGCCACCGCCACCACCACCACCACGAACATCGTCAAGAGGTCGTCGGTGTCGGCGTCGGCATCGGCGTTGTACAGGGTCGCGTACGAGGCCGTCCTCCTCGAAATGAGCGACGGGGGCGGTGGAGGGTGCGTCTACGGAGGAGACCTTCCCGCCCGACGACGACGACGACGACGACGAGGCGATGAGGAGGAGGAGGAGGCAAATGCGACGGAGAACAAAGATGTGGTGGAGGAGAAAACAAATGACGAGGGGGGGGGTGGGAGCAGGGAGGGGGGGCTAGTACTCTCATCGTCGTCGTCGTCGTCGTCGTCGTCGCCGCTGTCCATCGCGACGACTAGTAGTCCGAAGAAGAAGAAGAAGAATCCGCAAGCGCCTGCGATAATTGGGGGGGAGGATCCACCGTCGTCGTCGTCCTCCTCCTCCGCCCGTCGTCCGAGCAAGGTCGGCGAGGACGACGAGAGGCCACCGCCGTCGGAGAAGAAGCCGACGACGTCGACGTCGACGACGACGATATATCTAAAGGGGCGGCAGCGATATGGATGGGTCGGCGGCCATGGAGGGGGGGGGGATACGGAGATTTGGTGTGGGGGGGAGTGCGTGTGGCTTTTAGCCAGGGTTTAGTTCCTACGCACCTTCGTAGTGTTCCTCTGTGAAAAATCTGACAAGTTGCTAAAAACCTGCTAACAACAAAAAGTTCAGCTGTTATCGTACAATAATACGTACGCCATCTACCTTTCGCCACTTTATCATGAGCCAAGAAAAATTAAACACTGTACGTGATCGAACACTCGTCTTGCGAGTGCTCGTGCCTGGCCTGCACACTAGCCTCAATGATAAGATCAATTCCAAAAAGGAAGGCGGAGATGACCCATTGTTGTCGTCATCTGTGGCTGCGGGGGTGGGGGCGCCAAGTGTTGGGGGTCCTCATCGAACGGGCAGTGGTGCCGATCAATTGTTGAATCTCGACGGAGTGACGTGTCTACCTTCCCAGAGTGGATCCACGTTGTGGCATTTTCGGTGAGGAGATTTTTTTGTTTCTTCTCATCAATAGTTAAATTTGACGAGGTGTTGTGTAGGCTCGCCATGTATGTTGTCACATGATGTTTTTTTATTTATTTATTTACGATCCTTTACGCAGATGTGATGGTGCGACATATCCAGCACGACTTGTGAATTTCCCATGGTATGTTGTGTAAATTTGGCTGAATGAGGAATTGCTTCGTATTATCTGTTTGGTTGGGACATTTTGATGAATCAATTCAATTGTTTATTCAGTCCATTAGAAGTGCACAAAACGCACGATCATGCCAACTATCACAAGGCTGCTGATGTCGGGCAGATGCTACTAGTGTATGAAGATGAATATGCTATGGAAGAGGTCGAGAATGAAAAGGGTTACAAGGTCGATGGATTTCCTGCTTACTTTCATTCGGGTTTGACGCCTCCTATGAGACGGGTCGTGCAGCGCAGGTATTTATCCAGGTTTGAAGAACGAGATACTAAGCCGGTACCACCTCCCAAGGCAGAAGTGTCAATAGTCGAGAAGGAAATTCAGCATCTGATCACAAGACTGTCTACGAAGCAAAAAAGGACTGGTGGGGAGTCACCCTCGACGAAAGACAAAATAATTGAGGAGGTCGAGGAGGAAATAGTCGACTATGAACTGTGGATGGGAGATGGTGGCGTGTTCAGTGTCGATGACGCTAAGATGTATCCAGAGTGTTGGCTGAGCAAGAGCGAACTAAAGGAAATTGACGCAGCAAAGCGGTCGGTGGAAGAAGACAGACGGCGGAGAGAGCAGGAGGCCACAAGAGCTGCCAAAGAGAAGGAGGAAGAGGAAAAGAAGAAGCAAGTTGCTAAGGCTGAGAAGAAGAAGAAGAAAAAGGATAAGAAGAAAAAGAAGCACGAGGAGGAGGCTGCAGCAGCGGCGGCAGTGGAAAAGAAGGTCAAGGTATCACTCACANAAAATAAAAGTGAAAATGAAAGTGAAAATGAGTGAAAATGAGTGAAAATGAGTGAAAATGAAAATGAAAGTGAAAGTGAAAGTGAAAGTGAAAATGAAAGTGAAAATGAAAGTGAAATGAAAGTGAAAATGAGTGAAAATGAAAAATTCGATTTAAAAATCGGGAATCTATTAAAATTTATTACAAGATTAAAAAAATTGTAAATAATTGTTTTTACAAAATCCCAAAATTGGATAAAAACAGTAAAGCTCGGGGAAAAAACAGCTGCCGAGAGGGGCTTCGCCACGTCGCGATTATGCGCACGACCCTCCCTGCTCAGAGTTCTCGTTCATGAAAAATAGATCCGTAGAGAGGGGCCTAACGACAGCAACATGAAGTCTTGCTCTTGGCTCATCCCACGAACAGTGGAGCAAGCAGGAGCAAGGAGCACGAGCACGAATGGGCCGACTGAAGTGCAAAAGAAGCAGACGATTGGAGCAAGCACGAGCAAGTAGCACGAGCATGAATGGGCTCGACTGGAAGCACAAAAGACTGTTGGAACATGATCATGCGATCAGTTATTGTTGGATTATTGCATAAGTTATTTCCTCATAGAGAAATCAAAGATAAGACACACTAGAAAAAATATCTTTTAACTCGGTTTACGGTGCACCCGAACCCGCAAACATCTACTTAGGCAAGGCAAGATGATTTGTTTCTATTGGGCAGTCTCGACGCTGTGGTTGGCGGTTGTCTCGGCAATCGCTAGAAATCCAATCTCGCCCAATGATCACCCGTCCGTGTTTTCTACCACGACGACGAGGCAGGGTGGCACACCGGAAACTCGACCCAATTTCGTGGTGATCTTGACTGATGATCTCGATATTTCTTTGGGGAGCCACGCTTCTTCCTTGCAGCGTACCCGCCGACTCATCGGCAAGGAGGGCGTGACATTCACCAACTGGTTCGTCCAAAGCCCCGTGTGCTGTATGTCGGTAAGTACCATTTTCGATCTTCTCGATCCGTTCGATCTGCAAACTTCACAACAACCCTGGAACTGTCGTCAAAACCAGCGTGCTGAACTCCTCACGGGGAAGATGTTTCACAATTTGCGATTCACCACCGCTACTTCGACGGAATTTCGAGCGAACGGGAGGTGGACGGGATGGGGGGTTGCAATGCTCGTCTTCCTCGTCATCGGAGGACTGATGATCTTCAGTTTCATATTTATCTTCTTCGGGAAGAGGATGAAGATGAAACGGTTTGCCCGCATCATGGCGGCAACTTCTATCCTGTCGATTATTGCTGCGATTGGCCTTGCTATAATACTTGTCAACGGACAAGAAAATGGAAAGCCAAATGGAGGATGCATGCACATCGATGTGGCAGACGAAGTTTCTCATCCCTTTTACGACCGGGATTACTTTGCCAGCTATTTTAGAGAACGCAACTATACTGTCGGCATGTTTGGCAAACATCTGAATGGCGTGAATCCTTCCTTTCTACCCAAGGGTGTTGATGAAATTCTAATCAATGGCGGTGGGTCATNAACATTATCTCCGGTGGCTTACCTCTTGTCAGCTTACCGACCCTCCATATGGTACAGTGTCCTCAACATGGGGCTGAGCCTGCCTCCTTAGAGTAGAGAGTAAGTAGTAGTAGAGAGAAGATCAACACCATAACTCATAATTATTTGTTGAATCTCACCAACAAACAAACACAAACGAACAAACAAACAAACAAACAAACAAACAAGAATTCTACTCATCCCCCCTAACAACATTGACGACATCATCACCACACAATCTGTCTGCGAAATCATGAGTCCCCAATCTCGCATCGAAGCCGTCGTCGGCGATGGATCGTCCTCCTCCTCCGCCTCGTCATTGTCGCCGTCGTCGTATCTGATCGATCACCTGCGGTTCATGCGAGAGCAGGAGACGCACTACCGCATCAATCCCGATTGCCTTTCCGCGCCCGGGGCCACAGTCACGCCTGACGATCGCCGCGTCATGTGCTCCTGGTCGTACCAGATCGTCGACTCGTGCTCCGTCGACCGCTCCGTGGCCGTCATCGGCATGTCCTACCTCGATCGGTTCATGTGCACGTCCTCCCCCAGGGCCGCGACCGCCCTCGCCTCACGGAGGGAGTACCAGCTCGCGGTCGTGAGCTGCCTCGTCATCGCGCTCAAGTGCCGCGGCGGGATCAAGGTCGGGATGGGCTTCGTCGCCGACGCCGTGTGCCAGGGCCTGTACGGCGCGGACGAGCTCGAGGCGATGGAGATGGAGGTCCTGCGGGCGCTGACCTGGAGGCTCAGCGGGCCGAGCCCGCATGACTTCGTGGACGCGATCGTCGGTCTGCTCACGCCCTCCTCCTCCCACTCCGATCATCCCGGCGCGTCGTCGCTGGTCCTGTCGGCGAGGGCGCACGTGGAGGCGGCCGCGCTCGACCACACCATGGCGGCGCAGCCGAGCTCGTCCCTCGCGTACGCGGCTCTGCTCATGTCGCTGCGGAAGACGGAATTCCTGGACGGCATCCGCCCCGCCGAACTCTTTGCCTGGACGCACAAGTTGGCGGGTATCGCGTGCGGCAAGATGGGTCGCGTCTTCGTCCACGAACTCGCGGACGAGGCACGGAGGAGGTGGTTCGCGTCGATGGCTCTTTCCCCCCCGCCGTCCCCCGTCTTGGTCGACGGGGTGGGCGACGTGCATGGCCGCGCCGGCACCCCGAAATCCGCCATTGGGGCATACCGGGAATCGAAACTCGATGGTGCGACCTATTGCTGCATCGAGACGTCGTCGACGTCGACGACGTCATCGACACGCACGCACGAAAGCGGGGAGGACGACTTCAGCATCGGTGGACCGTGTAGCCTTGGCGTACTGGCGCTCGGCTACTAAGCAGTTCGGGCGGGATGACAACGCGCAGTTTTCAGTACAATATTAAATATGTAACATCATGTGCAACGAACACTTGACTATCTAACATCATCACTTTTAGATAGTTGTGATATTGAATAATCTCCTCTACAGAAAACAGATGCGCTGTATGATGAGCTAACAAGCAGTACGTCAGCGTTACAGTCTGTGCCTCTGAACATGTTAGTCTACATCGTTTGGCCTTGGCGAACTATATCTATTGACTGACCCCGCCGCGATAGCGTCAACGATGAATCTATGCCACCACGCTGCTATTTCGTCCACACTGACGTAACATAGAGGGGGGTGCCTCTCGCGCGTCATCCTCCATCATCGCGTCGAGGACGCTCTCAGGCACGTCCCAGCGGACGTCAACCGCCTCCTCGCTCTTCTTGGCCGGTGATGCACTGTCCGTTTCCGAACGGCCGGATTCCAAATCTCCCTCTAGCACAGTTTCAGGATGAGGTGTCTGTTTCGCGGTCTGGGTCGGATCATTAAAGAAGACCTCGAAGATCTCCATGCGCTCATCGCCGGGCTCCTGAAAAGATGGGACATGGGCAAAAGCGTCTCGCGGGATAGTTCGCGGACGAAGGAGGGAGAGGGAGGAGGGAGGAGAGAGAGGGAGGAGGGAGAGGGAGGAGGGCGGATAATCACCATAGAGATTTCAGGGAGGCAACCCAAATATTTGGGGGCCAGCCCCCTGAATTCCCTCAACCTGGCTTCAGTTCCTCTTGGGATCTTTCCAAGCACACGATCGGTGATGCTGGCAATTTCGACGCTTTGGCTGGCGGCGGCGGCGGCGGCTGTCTCTGCCGTTCCGAATGCTCGCGATGGCGCACCCCCGTCATCTCCCGCGGGCCCGGTCATTCGGCCCCGACCGAATTTCGTGCTAGTATTGGTGGACGATCTCGACTTGAAGCTGGGGGGGACGGGGGCATCGACCATGGAGCGCACGCGTCGACTCATTGGAGGAGAGGGCACTACGTTTACCAACTGGTTTGCTCAATCTCCGGTCTGTTGTAACAGCCGCGCCGAGATATTGACCGGGAAGATGTTTCACAATTTGCGATTCCCCGCCGTGGATTCCAAATCGTCGTATACCGAATATACGCCGACCGACGCGGGGACGGGGGGTGTTGTAATGTTCGCCCTCCTCATCGGGGGGTCCATCCTCCTCCTCATGGGGGGATTTTTCCTCGTCAGCGACTCCAACTCCATCGTCCTTGGGGAGAAACTGACGATGAAGGCTAACCGATGGCTTGACAAGGCAAGTGATCAATGGCTTGCCAACGCGAGATGCAGATGCGGCAATTTCAAAGGTCGAGATGTCCTCTTTCCCACTGTACTGGTAGCTACTCTCGTTACGCTCATCACCGTGGTTGGCGTTGTGTCCATCCTGTTCGGTGGACAACAAGGCAAAGCCGGTCATGGGTGCATGCACATTGACGTCGCCGACAACGCTTCCCATCCTTTTTACCAGCGGGATTACTTCGCCGGGTACTTCCAGGAGTTGAACTACACCGTCGGATACTTCGGAAAGCACCTAAACAGGTAAGTCTCTCTTTCCAAACCATTACCTTCAAACACGTTCAAGCGTGTCATCCGACGATTAGACAGCGCCAATCCTTCGAACTTTCTACCCAAGGGTGTTGATGAAATTCTAATCAATGGCGGTGGGTCATATTTGGATCCCACGTTCACGGTGGGTAATCGAAATACCCTCCTCGAGCCGCCGCGTAGTGTCACATTCGACAACTGCACCGCCACCACCCGCATGCCCTGCTACTCGACCTCCATCATCGGCAACGCCAGTCTCGCCTGGATTCAACGACATGTCGCTGCCAACGACAACGAAAACAACAACAAAAAGCCCTTTTTCGCGCTCATTTCGTTGAAGGCACCGCATATCGAGGATGGCGAGGGTTTTCCCAAGTCGATACCCGCTCCGTGGTACTTAAACGACACTGTTCTCGAATCCGAATCAAAAGCACCCCGGACACCAAATTATAACTGTTCGGTCGAAGATCACCACTGGCTCGTACAGAGTCAACTGCCTATAACAGCCAAGGAAGCCGAGGAGGCAGATCAGTTGTATGTGTCGCGACTGAAAACTTTGATAAGCGTCGATGATTTAGTGCATGACTTGGTCCAACTCCTTGAAGACCATGCCATCTTGTCCGACACGTATCTCGTATTCACAAGCGACAATGGGTACCATTTGGGTCAGTTCCGGATGCCGATGGGCAAGTGGCAAGCCTACGAGGACGATATTCGCATTCCAATGATGATTCGAGGACCGGGAATCGAACCAAATGTTTCATCGGCTATGATGGCAACTCACGTTGACCTGATGCCGACCCTACTCGGGCTGGCGGGACAAGTGGAAATCCCAGCTACCATGGACGGACGCAATTTGGCAAATTGCTTGATCGGTGAAGGGGGGGAAGATTGTGAGTCTTCTGACTCGTCGGTGCTGATCGAATATTTGAGTTTGGGAGAAACTCACCGATATAATCACACTATGGATACCTACAATCATAGTTTTGTTGCACTCCGTGCATTACAATCGCATCTCAACGAAAGCTCCGTAATGGATCACTGGTTCTACTCGTTTGATTCTTCAGTCCCAAGTAAACCGATGAGAGACATAAAGTACGTCGAGTATCGAGATTCGCGAATCGACTGGACCGCTGCACAAAATCCGCTGGAGCAAGAACTCTTTGACTTGGAACGCGATCCGTACGAGTTGAATAACTTGATCCGCCACGTGTCGCCGGGTGAGTGTTTAAAGAGCAACAATACAATTCGAGTATGCCATGTTAATTGTGTTACTCACCTTTAATTTTTTTAGTGTTGGTACAAGTGTTGCAACGCAAGCTCAAGCAACTTCTGGACTGCCAAGGAGAGATTTGTCGCCGAGAGCACTCTAGTGGCATCAATGATGAGGGCACTCTCATCCTTAGCGCGGAGTAGCAATAAGCCTGCAATTTATTACGAGTAGAAACAATTAGGATCGGAGAGAGATGTGGGAGAAACGAGCCCTGCCACGGTCATGGGAGCTGCCGCTACCCCCACCCCTCCCCCCTTCTACAAACATACAGCGTTGACTAAGTAGGTACTATAATATGCATGATAAAGGTATGTGAAGTTTACACAAGTAGTCTTTTCTGGTTCTGGATTGAAGCTGTAAAGTAATTATTATTAGCGTATTGCTCATCCGCGATGCGTTTCGTCGATCCCTCTGGCGTGCTCTTGTCGACAAGAATCTCCTTGGCAGCGCAGT
>JALLOS010000223.1:0-16219 GCA_036939435.1 Stephanodiscus minutulus
CCAGCCCCCCCAAAACACAATTTGGGGGCCAGCCCCCTGAATTCCCTCAACCTCACTCCGAGAGGAAACGGAAACGCGCGCGTTTCCGTCAAGCATGAAAAAAAAGCCAAAAAAAGGCTCCAAATCCAAAAATGATGTGCCATTTTATTGATATTTTTGGGACAGACAGAGAAGAGAGAGAGAAGACGGACGGAGGAGACGAGCAACGCCCAACCGTGGCCCCCATCCAATCCATCCACCTCTTTCTCCTTCCCCATGGACACGGAAGCCACGGCCACCGAACCACCCTGCCCCATCGGGCCGCTCTGCAACCTCCCCCTCCCCCCCCTCTCGCACAACATCTCGCACGTCGTGCTCGGCATCGAGGGAAGCGCCAACAAGTGCGGCGTGGGCGTGCTGCGGTACGACCCTGCCACCGAGACGTATCGGACATTGTCCAACCCTCGCAAGACCTACGTCAGTCCCGCGGGGTGCGGATTCCTCCCGAAGGAGACGGCGTGGCATCACCAGCGCCACGTCGTGTCCCTCGTGCGCGCGGCGCTGGCCGAGGCGTATCCCGGCGATCCCCGTCCGCACCTGCGCCTGTCGGCGGTGGCCTTCACGCTCGGTCCCGGCATGGGGGGGCCGCTGCGGTCGTGCGCTATTGCCGCGCGATCGCTGTCGCTCCTGTGGAAGCTGCCGCTCGTCGCCGTGAATCACTGCATAGCGCACATCGAGATGGGACGGGTCGCGACTTCCGTGTCGGATCCGGTGGTGCTGTACGTGTCCGGGGGGAACACCCAGGTCATCGCGTACAGCGACGGGCGGTACAGGATATTCGGCGAGACAATAGACATCGCCGTGGGGAATTGCCTCGACAGGTTCGCGAGGGTCGTGGGGTTGAGCAACGATCCGAGCCCGGGGTACAACGTCGAATTGATGGCGAGGAAGAAGCGCGGTCGCGACGGTTTGCCGCTCAAGTTCGTCGAGCTCCCGTACGTAGTCAAGGGGATGGACGTCTCCTTCTCGGGCATGCTGACGTTCGTCGAGGAATTGGCCAAGAGGAAGGACCTATTTGTGGGCGATGATGGGGAGAGGACGAACGACGCGCAGTACACGACTTCGGACCTATGCTTCTCGCTGCAGGAGACGATATTCGCCATGCTCGTGGAGATAACGGAGCGGACCATGGCACACTGCGGTCAGGATTCGGTCTTGATCGTGGGAGGGGTGGGGTGCAATATGAGACTGCAGGATATGATGGCGGACATGGTGGAGGATAGGGGGGGGACGCTCTGCGCCATGGATCACAGGTGAGTGGAAAAGATGGGGTTTTTGTTAAGGGTCGGAGCTTCGAGAGAGGATAAAGCGGACCTTTTCGTAAAGTCCCCCCCCCCCCCCGCCCTCGGTGGATGGGGCGTCTCGCTTGCTTTCGCTAACGCGGTGAAACGAACGACATACCCCGCATGTGTGTTCGAAATATATATGTATATATTCAGGTATTGCATAGACAACGGCGCCATGATCGCTCAGGCGGGCATGTTCGGTCTTCAGTACGGCAGCGAGGACATGCTCGTGAATATCGAGGATACGGAATGCCGTCAGAGATATAGGACCGATCAGGTCGAGGTCGTTTGGAGGCCGAAGACCAGGGGAAAGCACGCTTGATGATGCGTGATGATGCAATACGAGAGTTAGTGGCCGCGGTAGATATTTCCGACGAATGGCACGAGCGGAGACGAGGGAGCGGGGGCGATAGGATGACGTTTGTCCATGCCGTCGCCTCGGTGCCGCGGGCTGCGCGTGCACGGGTGGCTTACTTTGTTTCATGAAGTCTTTTTTCATTTAGCATCTGTGACTTTGATAGGCGTAATGCTGCCAAATGACTATGGGTGACTGGCCGGCTATGACGGGCAGATGGGGAACGATGAGAGCCAGCATCAACCGACAGCAAAAAGCGGCAAAACGGAGGTTAACAGCATACAGCGCATCTAACAGCATCTAACAGCATCTAACAGCAATTTAAAGCATCTAACGGCATCTAACAGATTTAACAGCACCACAAACCCTGCCAGAAAATACAACAAATGCACCCACAGCAACTCCCAACAGAGGGCTCTCCCCATCATCAACATCCATTCTCAATAGTTCACCCACAACGTCTCTGTCGGTGTCGGTGTTGGCAATTCCGTCTTGTATACCCACAGCATTGCCAACGGAGATTCGCACTAATGCACCCACATCATCACCAACAGCAATTTCATCTAGTACACCCCCGACAGAAAGCTATTAAAAAATAGGAATGACGAGTTGGGGTACTTTTCTGTTCACTCCCTCTCTTTCTTTCCTTTCTTTTTCTTTTTTCTCTTTTTCCTCTTTTTCCTCTTTTTCCTCTTTTTCCTCTTTTTCCTCTCTTTTTCCTTTTCTCCCTTATCCTCCTTTTTTATTATCTCTCCACTACACCAAAAAAAAAACCTCAAAGTGGCAAAGCCCCTCTTGGCATGTACATTAAAAATAACAACATCTTTCTATTGCTTAGTTTAATGCTCTGCTAGTAGGGTACATTTGACAATTACTGAGATGATGACACAAGAGGATCCGATGCCACCAACAATCATTGCCATCGATGATGATTGTCCTTGTCATTCCTGTGTCATTGTGTGGTGTCTATTGATCGTCCTTGTCATTCCTGTGTCATTGTGTGCTGTCTATCACTTGGCTGATTATGTCGTTTTTATTGTCTCACAATTATTGATGTCTTCACCATCACCGTGTCATTTTGTTTACTTTTGTTCTTAAATCTGCCTCAAGATAAAATCAAGTAAACATACTCTGAAGTTGGATGTGTGGTTGAGATTTATATTACAAAAGGAAAAGCCCCAAAAGAGGTGTTTGACTTGAATGAGATAGAGAACCTTATAAACAGATGCCAAACATATTTGACGATTGGCCCAGGCTACCCTGGTGTTCATGCAAACCATGAGAGGTGCAAGTTATACACGCCAACAGTGCCTTGGGGACCAAATTCAGGAGCCATTATGGTGGGGTATACATTTAGAGTTAATCTCGGTTGATTGAAGTACGACTCTGCTGTCGCGGGCAAACCCTTGATCTTTCGAGCAATTTTGTGGGTCAATGGTGGCATAATGATATACATTACAAAATACCATATACTAATTGTTGTAAATATTCATCAAATACTATTGCCTGCCAACCTCGGATGCTTCCGATAATAACATAGACACGGCCAGTTGGACGTTTCCATTGGCATCCGTCAGGCACCGTCGCGCGGATGATTCGCTGAAGCCCATCGCCAAGATTTCGTCCACCGACGTGCCGTCTATTCGGATCGCTTCGACGTCGTGGGCCACCGATCTCTGCTCTGATTGTTCGCCCGGCTTCGGTCCTTGATCGACGAATGTTGTTTTCTCCGGACTGGGCGAGATCGGTGGAGACATGCTGGACACTTCCGCGATGGAGGCGTCTGCGCGAGGGGATGACGCGGACGATGCCGAGGCGACGCCCCGATCGCGCCGAAGCGGAGCACCGGGAGACTCGTCCCCACCGGACTTTTTATCGGTAGACGAGGACGGCGACTTCTTCCAGGAGTCGAGTATCGTACTTCTCGACGACGACGACGATCGAGTCGCCACGCCCCTCCCCCCAGCGGCCTTCTCCTTCTGCCCATCGAGTTTTTCCTGAAGCTTGATCGCCAACTCGCGATCCTCGCGCGACCTCGCCTCGATCGCTCTACGCCACTCCACCTCCTCCTCCTCCGCGATCCTCCTGGCGCAATCCTCGTTCGCCCTCTCCTGCTCCTCCCGGGCGCGCGACGACGCCTCCGCATCGTCCCCCTCCCCCGCGATCCTCCTCGCGTATTCCTCGTCCTCCCTCTCCTGCCGGAAAAGCGGGTCCTTCCGCAGTAGCTCCCTCATCAGTTCGCCCGCCTCGAGCTCGACCCGCCGCGGGCCCTTGCCGGCCGAGCGACGCCGCGCGGCGAATCCGCCGCGGTCCTCGTCGTTCGAGCAGCCGCCGCCGCCGCCGCCGTCGTCGTCGTGGCCCGACGAGCAGTCGGATGGGGAGGAGAGGGTGTAGCACTCGTCGCTCGAGCAGTTGCCGTCTCCGCCGGTGAAGAAGCCGCGCGCCGCGTCGTCGTCCCCCCAGCGGCTCGCCACCACCGCGGTCCGGCGGCGATCCGCATCATCGCCGCCGCGGCCGCCGCCGCCGCCGACGAGGCGCTCCTCCCCCCCCCCCCCCCCCCCCCCCCCCCCCCCCCCCCCCCCCCCCCCCCCCCCCCCCCCCCCCCCCNCCCCCCCCCCCCCCCCGGGGCCCCCCCCCCCCCCCCCCCCCCCCCTCCCGCCGTCGCCCCGACGACGAAGGCGACGGACCCTCCTCGCCTCCCCCCTCATGTCCCGCTTGGCCCATCCCACCAGCGCGATCGTGGCCTCGACCGCATCCCGCCAGACGTCGGCATCGGATTTCTTCCCTCTATCGCTCCCGCCGACGACCCTCCCCCCTCCTCCTCCCCCCGTCGCCCCCCCTCCGGCCGACGCCGTCGCCCGGCGACGGCGGCGGCGGGCGCCGTCCTCCAGCAGGAGCCTCCCGAGGCCGCGGGCCGAGAACTTCCTGCGGCACTGGGCGCACGCCAGTCCGACCGTGAACGGCGCGTCGCGCTGGCCGTTCGGCACGCCCGACATGCGGTAGTCGTGCGTCGTCACCTCCCCGCTCGCGGCGATGAGCCGGGCGAGGCAGGTCCGGCACGTCGCGAGGTTGCGGAACGTCAGGATTCCGACGCCCGAGAGGACGTCGCACGGGTGGTGGTGGCGACGATGCGCGTCGTCGTCGTCGTCGTCGTCGTCGTCCCGCCCGTCGGAGGCGACGACCGAGGGAGGGAGGGGGGGCGACGCGAGCCGGGTGGCGCAGTCGCACCTCGGCATCTGGAGCAGGTCCAGGTGGGAGGGACGACGACGACGACGACGACGCCGTCGACTACTGGGTCGACGTTTCCTCTTGTCCCCGTTCGCCGCATCCCGCGCGTCGTCGTCAGCGACCGGTCCCTTCGCGTCCGCCTCCTCCTCATCCTCCTCCTCCTCGTCGTCCTCCTCCTCCTCGCCGCCGTCGGCGCCCTCCGGCGGGTGCGGCTGCTGGTACCACTCGGTCCTGCAGATGGAGCACCTCGGGAAGGAGAGGTCCGTCGCCCCCCCCCCCCCGACGATCTTCGTCGTCGTCGTCATCGTCGCAGCGGAGGGGGAGGGGGAGGGGGGGGGGGAGGAGAATGCGCCCTCCTCCCCCGCCCGCCCCTTTCGACCGCAGCGGGGGGGGGGATCACTGTTTTCCCGCGATCGATGAGACGGTGACGCATCCATCGGCGCCGGCGCCGCTCCGCTCTAGGCTACACGTAAGATCGCCCTACCCAGCAAGTTCGACTAATGGGTCCATGAAAAAGTTAGGACGACCATCATTGGAACGGGCTCGACGAGCTCGGTAGATATTATTTCTACAACAACATGTTGTGGAATCGTTTTTTTTCACCCGCGGGTCGATGGTGTTTTGTTTTGGCGGGAGCCACGGGTTGAAAGCGGGTCGAAAAAAAAGGTTGCCACCGCAGCAAAGAGAAAAGAAAGAAAACACTTGATGATGATATTATTTTAAGAATTCCTCACTCGAGAGTCGAGTGAGGAGATAATAATATCTGGTACACATCAAATTATTATGAGATGATAATATTATTATCATCCCCAAAATAAAGAACAACCTGAAAATGTGGCTACTTCTTTTCTTCATGTTGTATCCTGGTCCATCTCCTGTCGGCGGTATGATGAGGAAGTTGTGGACGTGCTCCTTGAATGCAATACCCGCGGAGAACGTCACCGTTCCTTCTGTCCAGCACATCGAGTCTGAGCAAGTTTTTCGACATTTGCTCCGGGGTCCAGAAATGGATGCCATCCTGCTGCCCAGGGGCGGTAACATCGAACGCCGTACTCATTCCGGCAATGAATCCACCGTCTTTTTTAGTGCGCGCCCCTGTAAATGCGCCAACAGGCACCCCAAGATTGTTGACGAGTTCTACTGCCCCGAGCCAACAAATTATTGCACCATCTCCAAGTCGGTATACGGCGATGAGTATTCGGTGACGTGCTCCAAGGACAAGGGTTGGAAAATCATGTTCATACGAAGTAATTGGTTTTACATCTTTTGGACGATAATGTTGTATTTGGGTGTTCTAATTTTCTCCAAGTCTGGTCATGTGAGTATCAGTTACAGTTTTTGTCCGTTGACCTTTAAGAAAATTCATTCATCATTATTTACATCCATCCTGACACAGCATGCGATTAGATACCCGATATCACGGTGCTTCCCTAAGATGAATCCATGGATCACAGAGCATCTACTTCAAGCGGAAATACTATCACGCAATCGTGCCAGGGATGAATACGAACACGCTGCTCGTTTGACTCAACGGACGGAAGGCTGGATATCGGGGTACTCGATCAAAACTAAGCTTTATTCAAGTAGAGACGCGGCCACCGAAAAAGATGTAGAGTGCAATGCAAATGCTGCCACTGGGGATCAGACTGCAATAAGAGTCACTCCGCAAGATTTTCGCGAGCGTAATGGTTATGATGCCATGTGCACGATTTGCCTCCTCGAATTGGAGGATGGAGATCGCGTTGCTGACTTGAGTTGCGGACACATGTATCATGCCGACTGCTTGGGAGAGTGGATATTGAAGAAGGTTTGTCCTGTATTTGTTCTTTATCTCATCGCAATGCTTCCATTTTTCTTGTGCTCGCTTCAATAATGCATCAATTCTCTCTTCGTGCTTAGAACTCATGCCCATTATGCCAGAATCAAAACATCGCCAAAGAAATCAGATCCTTTGAGGCAAATGATGTTGGAAATAGCAACGTATCTCACTCCGAAAGCAGGACAACCCGATGGCAGCGTGCTCGTGATTTTTGCTTGGACATTGCAGCGGGAAGAAGTCGACGGGGCCAACTAACGTTCAGTGACCCATCAAGGTCTCAGCAGGAATTAAATTGAGTTATGTAGTAAGATTCAATCTCGAATGATGTTTTATTAAAGAAGAATTCTGAGAACAGAAAGAATATAGGAACAGAGTCAAAATTATAAAAGTCTCGCCGCCGCCTTTTTTTTCAATTTTTGATCGTCCCAAAAAGAGATTTCCAAGTAGTGGAAAAGTGTTATTTTTCCAACTCCTGAAAGTTCTAATAATGTTTTCCTACACACCTCGCACTTGCCTTCCCTCCTTTAGCATGCGACCAGGATGCGAAAGTACGCAAGCTGTTGAGCTGTTTGCTTACGGGTCGAGCATGTTAGAATTATTGCCGGACAAATATGGAAGCAACCGCATTGTAGGCGACGTAGCCTATTTGGGAAAATGCCGAGCAAAATTGTCCGTTAAACAAAGCAATGAGGAAATCCAACATATCAAACGACAGCATTCCACTGCTGAATGCGGCAAGAGACCTCAAAGGTAAATTTCGTGATATTTCATTCATAATCTTTCTTTGCCGTTGACAATTTGAGTCCTCCAATTCCCTTTCCATCTCTCGGTATAATAAGCTGCAAAATAGTCTCCCAATAAGGCCACTCTGTTCTACCTCACCCAAGAAGGAATTTCGGTGGATCACGTCAATATCACATTGCGACGACCACGCAATGAGTTCTCTCGGATCCCTACTGAGCATGTTCGCGAATGAAGCGTCATCAACCAGGAGCGGGTGGGTAACACGAGTGAAAGTAATCATGCCGTCCTTGCCTTCGGCGCGCATTGGTGGATAGGACTGAATAGCAAAGATACTGGGTTTCGCGGTTTCAATTCCACACTTTACTAAGTCGTCGCTAGTGATCGCACTAGTCCATCGAATATCTCGGCTCGAAGAACCTATTCGGATTTCGAAATCGGCTTCTTCTTCAAGGATCCAACTAGTTACACCAACGTCGTAGGTTAAAAAGGTCTCTGCTGTTAAGCCAAATGACAAAGTTTCGCTTTCCCCCGGTTGGAGCAGTCTTGTCTTGGCGAATTCGCGGAGTTCTTGTTCGGGATGATAAACCTTCGAATGATCGAGACCTTGGTGGATGTAAATTTGAACAATCTCTTTGCCCGGTACAGTTCCAAGATTGGTAATTGTGCAATGGATTCGTGCGAGAATCTTGCTGTTGGAATCAGATTGTACATGGCATGAGGCGTCGCTATATTGGAATTCTGTGTAGGACATGCCGTGTCCAAATGGAAATAGGACAGGAACTCTGGCAGTGTCATAGTATCGATATCCGACATTTAGTCCTTCCCTGTATTCGACGGTGTGGGAGTGGCCAGGAAAGTGCGGATCTGACGGAACATCCTGTAGACTTATGGGAAACGTTTCGGTCAATTTTCCACTAGGACAAGCCACACCAAACAGGATGTCCACCATGGCTCGTGCTCCCGCTTGGCCCAACAAGTAACCCTCCATAATGGCCTGGACTTTGTTTTTCCACGGCATGGTGACCGGCCCACCATTGCTCAACACGACGACGACCTTGTCGTGAACATCGCATATGCGATCGATCAATTGATTGTGATGGAGAGGCAAATCGATATTTTCACGATCAAAGCCTTCTGATTCGTAGATTTCGGGGACCCCTGCAAAAATAACGACCACCTCGGCTGTTCGGGCAGCTTCGACGGCCTGCTTTATCAAATGACTCAGGTTGTCATTGTCATCGTGAGCAGAATATCCCCGCGAAAATGTGAAGTCCTCCGTGTGCGCCGCAATGTGCTCCAAGATCGTGTCCACACGGGTAGAGGTAACTCTGGAACTGCCCATGCCTTGATAACGTGGCTCTATGCAGAAATCTCCGACTAAGGCAACCGACGTTGGCTTTGTGAGGGGATCGACATTCCTGGATGTTAAGGGAAGTACGCGATTGTCGTTTTGTAAAAGAACAATGCACTCGAGTGCTGTTTCGTATGCGAGCTCGTGATGATGTCTGTACAAGTCCTTGTTTCCAGATGTGGCTGCTAACTCAATATTGGTAGCTTGCGATTGTTCCAGCTCGTTCCGTTTAACGGTATCAGCAGTCACCAACGTATGAATCAGCCTGACATTGCGGCAAACAGCCTCGTGGAACTTTTGCTGCGACAATATCCCACTCTTGAGCGATCGCTTAATTTCCCGGTCATGCAGACCGCAGGTACCGGGCATCTCCAAATCGATCCCGGCATTGATCCCAGCGACCCTACAATTCGTCGCTCCCCAATCGGTCATGACCAGCCCTTCAAAGCCCCATTCCCCTCGCAATACGTCCCGAAAGAGCCATCGCTGTTCACTGCAATATATCCCGTTGAGTTGATTGTAGGCGCACAGCTTATATTCTAATGTGCATGGTCAAGCGGTACTTAGTTCATAAAATAATCATAAATCAAGCACATAAATTTGAAATTTAATAATAATCACTCTATTGCATAATTACTCATAATAGATATGATGATTCTGTCCCTGCATTGATCTATGAGATCTTGGTTGAAAATGAGCAAACAGTCTTTCGATATGAATTCACAAAACATGCACGTGAAAACACCGCAGTCAAAGCCTACAAAGAAAGAAACAAGGCACCACCAATGATGCAGAGAGGATACGTGATTAGGAGAATGGGAAAAATCAACACGTTTACGAGCCACATGACAGCCATCACACGGAGAGATGCAACTCACGATTCCTTTGCCGAGGGGTATCACTCGTGCAGGACACCAGCTCCCATTCCGCGGCATCCATCTCCTTTCTATTCTTCACCCTGTACTCGTCCTTGACGTATTCAAGTAGTCCCTCCAACTTTTCCCTGTTGGTGCCTCCCATCGAATCGTAGTACTGAATCCGCTTATCCTCCATGAAAATCACCGCTGACGTCCAGTGTTTATTGTCCCGATTGATCGGACAAAGGATGTATTTCAGTTTGAAGATGTCCTTCCCCGGCACCTTCTTCGACCAATGCCTGACATTCTTGTAATTGTACCTCCCCCTCAACCCTGGGTCTTTGTTCTTCTTGTTGAACATCGTCTGGACGAAGAAGGAGTTGAAGAAGTGCGACCGCCTCCTCCCCGTCTCCCTCGCGCAGAGCATCTCATCCCGCCTTGTGAGGCAATTCTTCAGGTAGTAGTTGATGATCTTGTTGTTGAGCCATTTTCCGGGACGGAGGGTCCTCATGCTCCTCCGCTGGACGGAGTCTCCCTCACGGCTGGCAATGATCTCCGAGGGCGAGCCTTTGCCCATTGTTGTGGCCCCATAGACCACGCTCCGTTCCTTGGCCGTGAGGGGCCGCATAAGCTTCATAACCTCCACTTAACTGCGTATGCATTGGCACAACTTGTCTTTGGCAATGTCGATCTTGGATTTGTTGGGAGCAATCTTCCTTTCCTTCCTCCCCATGTAAAGCAAAGGGGTTGCAGAAGTTTTGAAAGACACGAGGCGATTAGGCCGCCAATACTCACGGACAAGGAAAGATTCCCTCCTCACCTCGCCCTCCCTCTCCATGACATCGATGAGAGTCGTCAATGCTGACCATGGCTGTCCAAAGCGATCGTCGATTTTGACTACCTCTTTCTCACGAACAGGCCCCAGTTTTACTAAGGCACCCTTCTCCCTCTGCTTCCTGACGAATTCTTCAAATTCGCCAATCTCAAGCGGGACGAAAGATATCATCTTTCGACAACCTCCACAGGGGGCCGTCAAGGATGGCATGGCGATTTCACACACTGTGCATATCCAGAAGTCCCGGTCGTTGAGGAGCTCGAAACGCGTCCGTTCTAGGAGGACAGTTTCCTTCGCGCTGGCTCGCTGGAGGTCAATGATGGCTGCGGCGGCCTCACGCTTCCTGGCAACTTCCTCCTCGTCCAAGGAGTGATCCCTAATCATATCCTTGACGGGCTCCCCCTTGGCTAGACCAGCCGAACCTTTCTCCTCGTCCGATGAGTCGCTATGGACATAACTCTTGACAGTCTTCCCCTTTACTAGACGATCCTGCTTCTGCCTCTCCAAAAGATTGCAATAACAGCAAATATGGACATTTTTTTCCACATCGAAAGCACCCATCCATTTACCATGCTTAGACCACACATATGCCCCACACGCATAACATTTTATGGTAGTCATATCCTTTAATGTCCCAGACATGGCGACGGTGGCAGTTGGTTTCATCTTCTTTATTGAGTGCACATCAGTCATTATCCCACATGCCTGTCCAAAGGGATCTGTCTTTTTCCTCTTCCTCTTCGATCCATCACAGATTTGACAAATTCGATACACTTCTACCTCAGCTTGACCTTCCACATTTGCCATCTTTTCTTTAAACGAGATAATAACTGCTTGATGAGATGTTTTTCCGTCGTTTACATTGACAAGTTCCCCAAGACGGAATACATAAGGATGAAGGCCCTCATGGGTTATGTCACCTGGATTTGTGGAGCTTGTAGTGACAGGAACGTCTCCCGTATAACTCTCCCCCTCATCCCCTCTCTTGCCCCCCCCTTCATCTCTTTTTCCCCCCTTTTCGTCTATATCATCGTCCCCAAAATTGTCATTGGATGGTCCCCAATCCTCTTTGGCAAATACACTCTCCCCCGCTTCCTCCCCCCCCACTTTCTCCTCCCCCCCCATCCTACCCTTCCTCTCCATGAATGAATGAATCGCCATAAATGCTAACAAGCAGGGCGCCCAGCTTCCATCTTTCCGCACCTCCTCTAAGAGGACTGCATCACCCTCCACCTTCTTCAATGCCAAAACCTCGTCCAAAATCACCCCCAATACTTGAAGAGGCTCCACACCATCAGGACACAGATCGTTTGGAACAGCAACACACAACAACTTCTCTTTTTCTTTTTTTAAGTGACTAAAACACATACCGCTTCGATTCAGGGGTTTGTTACATCCAGCGATTGTGCATTTTCGACCATCATGTTGTCTGCAATAGCCATCCTTAACTGCATTTTTGCTGCATCCATCATATTTACAATTTTTTTTTAGCACCATGAAAAAGACACTTGAAATTGTTTTGAATGAGAAAATCGCATCCAGGTTCACAACAATATCGTTTATTTTCTCCATGAATATAACATAAGCCACGGCCATGTTTCATGGCCTTTATTTTGCATCCTTCAACAGAGCAATTGGCTCCCATGGTTGTGCAAGCAAACATGGTTGGTGGTGTGGATATTTAGATTTTTTATGGCGACACCTAAAATTGTCGATTTAAAACCTTGAACACTAATTTTTGGTTGTTTTGAACGGACTTACGTACTAAAGTATCGTACTATTTAGGTAACTTAGAGAGATGAGCGCTGGATGGGGCGGCGGGAGTGAGTGGCGTCACTCCATCATCCATGCCACCGACGACCCCACAATCGCCACGCACCCTGCCTCCGTCCATCGCTTGCTCGATAGATCATGGTGATCATCAAGGTGGACGTCATCACCGCGGCACACAATGCGGAGTCCACGATCGAGGAGGCGATCCGCTCGGCGATGGATCAGTCGATACCCCAAGATTGGGGAAACGAAGATTGGATCATCGCGAGGAGGCCGGCAACGGCGGGGGACGACCACGACGACGACGAAGACGGCGGCGAACGGAGGATCCACCTCGACGTCTGCGTGTGCTGCTACGACGACGCGTCGACGGACGGCACCCTCTCCGCGCTCCGGTCGCTGTCGGCCGAATACGACAAAAAATGCGACATCGAAGACGACGAATGCGACATCGATGACGAATGCGGCGACGGCGCGGCGGCGGGCGAGTGCGGTCCGGGAGGACGACGACGGCGCGCTGGTGGTCCGACGATCCGCACGAGGCTGCTGGTGGGGACGGCGCCGCCCGGGACGCGATCGCGGGGGGCGGGGTACGCGCGGAACCGCGCCGTGGCCCTGCGCGACCTCCTCCTCGACGGCGACGGCGACGGCGACGGGGGAAGGAGGGGATCATCGGACGACCGGACGGAGGAGGAGGAGGAGGAGGAGGAGGAGGAAAGGGGGGGTGGTCCATGTCGCGGTCGCGGTCGCGGCGGTGATCGCAATCGTCGCCATCATTTCCTCTGCGTGCTCGACGCCGACGACGTCATGCGCCCCGCTCGCATCGCCGAACAGGCACGCGCCGCCCTCGGTCTCGCGGACGACGAAATTCGGCGAAAAACGCTCGTGGGATGTCAGTTCGATCGATTCCCCGCGGATTCCACGCGTCATTACGCGACTTGGGCGAATTCGCTATCGGACGATAGGCTGTATCTGGAACGCTATCGCGAGTGCACGCTGGTGAGTGATGTAATATTATGGCAGGCGGGCGGGAGAGGGGATTCGTGCTCTCTTCGCGTGTGTTGTTGTTTGCGCCGATATATTATTATTCGCCTTCCTCTCCGGGCGGGAATGCCCCCCTCTCGATATGGCGGAAAAGGGGCGAGTTTTTCGCGCGGTCATCGGCGAAAGGGTCGCCTTTTTGACGTTTCGTCGGTCCGTCCNAAGAGCCATCGCTGTTCACTGCAATATATCCCGTTGAGTTGATTGTAGGCGCACATGACCGTGGCGGGCCGCGCCTTTCGGATGGCATATTCGAATCCCCTCAGGTACAATTCGCGCAACGCCCGGTCGTCGACGATGACGTTGACGCGGAAGCGCCACGATTCTTGATTGTTCGCGCACATGTGCTTGGCGCACGCGGCGGTCCCGCCGTCGTGCTGGATGCCCTCGATCATGGCGGCCGCCAGGTGGCCGCTCACGACGGGATCCTCCGAGAAATACTCGAAGTTGCGTCCGCCGCACGGATGTCTCTTGATGTTCATGCCCGGACCCAGCAGCACGTTGACGTTCTGATCCCGGCACTCGCGCGACAGCGCCCGACCGACGCGCCGGACCAACGACGCGTCCCAGCTGCAGGCCAGGGCGCACGCGGTCGGGAAGCACGTGGCGGGGAACGCTTTCATGCTCGTCCGCTCGGTGATGGTCTTGCGCACGCCCTGGGGTCCGTCGCTCAGTCGCAGCGACGGCAATTGCAACCGTTCGATCCCGTGCGTGGTCCACATGGATTTTCCGGATAGCAAGGCGGTCTTTTCTTCGAGGGTCAACGCGTCCACGAGCGCCCGCACCGTTCCATCGACTGCGTCATTGGGGTCGTGACCGTCGTGATTGTTCACGGACGGGGATCTTTGTTCTTGCGCTGTGGCCTCTGCTGAAACAGCGTTCCCACCCCTCCTAGTCTCCTCAGTTGCCATGGTGGGTCGGATGTTGTCTTTGGACTGGATGGATGTTGTGGTTGTGGTCACAACGCGACCTCAGGATCTCTGTCTACTAGAGAGTACACTCTTAGAAGTAATAACATATGGTATTAGTTTAACTACCTAAGTACTTAAGTATTTTTTTATCTAAGACACCGAGCGAGAAAGGATACCACTCACGATAAGTAGATATTAGAGAGTGTGTGTAGAGACAATACACTCAACGATGGAGAAAAAAAGGAAAAGCCGAAATAATGTCAGCAAGTAATGATATTATGAACCCTCACGCTTCGCCGCAAACGGATGTCGCCATCCCCGCGGCCATCCCCGCGGCCGTTCCCGCAGCCGAACCGGTAGAGCGGGCCCGCTTCGTCTTGCACCTTCACGACCGCGACCCCGACGACGACGACGACGACGACAACAACGACGGAATTCGCGACGACGACGACGGCGGCGGCGGCGGCGGCGCGACCGATGACTGTCCCGCCTCTCCGAGATCGTTCGATTCCTCCGAAATTTTCGAGGACGTCCTTGGGGAGGAGGGCGACGGTCGTCGACGAACGTCCGACGACCTCGATCTGGAAGGCCTGCTGTGCCCCCCCCCACACCGGCAGCCCCCCCCCCCGACGACGAGGCGGCCCTTCCCGATCGGCGGTCTGGAGACGGTGGACCGCCGGCTCGGCGACGACGACGGAGACGACGGAGACGACGGCGACGGCCGGCGAAAGGGCTGGAAGAGAACGTCGTGCCCCTGCCATCCCAACGCCGTGCGCCGGGGGCCGTGTCGTCGCGCCCTCGCGGCGGCGTTCGCGGGGAATGCCGACGGATCCCCCCCCCCCGCGACGACGACGGCGGCGCGGGTGGGGAACATGATCGTCGTCTTCCCCGGATGCTTCGATGATGGTTGGGGGCTCGGGATCATCGGCCCTCATTGGTGAGAGAGAGAGGGAGAGAGGGATCGCCGTCCGTCCCCCTCGCCGCCGCATTCGTTTGTGCTTTTCGATAACCCCCCCCCCCCGAAGGGAATATCTCACCATCTCGGCATCGAAAATCCACCGGTCAAAACATTTTGCCACTCTCTTTCCCGCTCGCGCCGTCAAGGTTCGGACCCATCTGCTGCCTCGTCCTGCTTACCGGCGCGACGTCGTACTACGCGCCGAAGGCGTCGCTCATCGGGCCATTCTCGGCGCTGACGTGCCTCCTCTTTTACGCCGTCGCGGTGGCATCGCTGTTCGCGGTCTCGTGCATGGATCCGGGCGTGGTCAGGGCTGGCAGGTTGGACGCGGGAGGGGGGGGGGGGGGGCGGCACGGCTACTCCGGCCTGCCGACGACGAGCATGACCGCGGGTAGGGGGTGGAGGTTCTGCGACCTCTGCAGGTGAGAAGCTCTTGCGGTACACGGTCGCCGGTTGGGGATGTGGGCGTGTGCATCGTCCGAGTCCTAATCTGCAACTGCACGTTCGCGCGATCTTTTCGGTCTCTTTCATATCTCCTCTTTTCGCAATCGTCGCCCGTCGTCCTCCCCCGCCCCCCGCCCGCCCAGCGTCTACCAGCCGCCGAACGCCGTGCACTGCCCCGAGTGCGACGTATGCGTCGAGGGGTACGACCACCACTGCCCGTGGATGGGCACGTGCATCGGATCGAGGAATTACACGCCCTTCCTGGTGTTCAACCTAACGTGGTTGTTCTACCTCCTTTACGCGATACTGTGGGTTTCGTTCGTCGGTGGTAGGTTCGGGATTCGACCTTCCGTTTGAACGGGTCTTCGGACGGAGGTTTGAATTCGGAGTCGAATTTTGCGATGCAGTTAATAATGACGACGTAATTTCACCAGACATGATTAATTTTACAATCTCTACACCCCTACTTATCGTTATACGAACATCGCGGGACCCCCACCTGCAGCTGCGAGTTGTTTCCGCTGAGCCCCCCCCCCCCCCCCCCCCCCCCCCCCCCCCCCCCCCCCCCCCCCCCCCCC